>JAYJMB010025071.1:0-36421 GCA_036873735.1 Pouteria campechiana
AAATTATAATTAATTTATGTCTCATAATGTATAATTATAATTTATAGTCATATCAATGTAATATTGCAGTGTGAGGTATATGTTGTATTTGGAATGAAAATTGTATAGTGGTGTGGTGGATTCATTATCATCATGATGCAGCCGTGGTCCTAAGGGAGCTTGTGGAGTTATAAGGATGTTGTGGGGATGACTAGAGAAATATTGGAGTGTATAATTTTTTACTTTTATGAATTATAATGAAAAAAATGTATCATAATATGTAATGAATGGTTGTACCTAAGTGGACAGCCCTATTTTCAAGGAATACTCTGTCCAATTTTTTGTAGAAATTAGGTCAATATATATATATATATATCAAAGCAACACACCCTGGAGGTGGGAAAATCATGATATAATCATGTGGATTTATGGTGTAAAATGGAGTAACAACCCTAAGAGGATGGGGCATTATAGTTTGGTAACTCAACTCACATGGATTTCATTCTTATTCAGATATACTAAATTCTTAACATAATTTCAATGTTAATTACTTCATAACCATACTTATTTATTCACCACAATCAATTTGAAAACACATCTCACATTCTTGCACTTCTAAACCTCTTTTTTTCTTAATATTTTTCATAAACATCTTGCATGCATGATGTAAAACATAATTTTCATCCATTATAATTAATCACTAACATAATTAAAAATATATAAATATTTTCTAATTTATTTTTTAACAAGGAATTAAGCCTAAATAGATTATATACATGCATTCATGCCTAAACAATCCATTTTTGGGATTTAAGTTACAACTTACATTCTTGTGCTCCAACTCAACTTTCCACCATCCTTAAATCATTTCTAATGATAATTATCATCCTCTAATCATTACTTAACATTACTCATCATTAAACCATGTTTAAACATATAATTAACTCATTAATCACATTCAAATAGCTAGTGCATTATTGAAGTCATATCTAAACATCTCTTAGAGGCATTTTCACAAATAGTTTGTATGCATAATATATATTTATCATTTCTTTTTCTTTTTTCCAGCAATAATTATCTCCTAAACCATAAAAATCACATAATCAATCAATAATTAGCATGTATTAATCATCAAATCAATTCCAAATAGATTCATCAAGCAATACACACCCAAACAAGGCCTTTTAGCTAGGCCCCCATGTTCCATCTCGGACAGCAATATGACTCCAAATCATGCCCATAATCACTCTTTTCTCTTGCTAATTTTATTTAGATTGGATTCCCCATTAAAGCCCTTCATTAACCCAAATTACCCTACACAACTTGCAATCTACCCTAATCAAAGCACAACAATGAAACTAGTGATGACAGACTTGCTTACCTTTAATCCTTGGCTAAAACCTAACTTTTTCTTCTTAATCTTCCTACCAAACAGCAAGCTCACAATCCCAACAGCTCCTCCTCTTCACCATTGATGCCCAAAATCGATGAGAGTTGGGTTCCGGGTGGGAACGAATTCTACTTGATTTGGGATTTTTCTCTCCTAAAAAAGGTTGTTGGAAATTAAGTGGAAGATGGGGCGTAAGGAAATAGGCTACTCATTCTTGCTTTGGGCATGGGGAGGAAGGGAGAGAAAGGGGAGAAAATGTGGAATTGTCTTAGGTTTGGGTTTGCTTTAGATGGATTTAGTTTTGGTGCACCCGATACACTTAATGACCTTACACATGCACATATTTAACTTCCATTTGCACCAATTTCTTTTACACTAAAAATCATAATAAACTAAGTATATGTCATCTCTCATCCATTTTCAATTATTTAGGTGCATAATTACTTCAAAATTTCCATTAAAAATTCAAATTTCACTAAATACACATGTCATTGTAATAAATGTCACTTGTCTCAAACATTTAGCATATATGTGGGTTGATTCATCAAAAGTGGTAAACATAAAAGTTGTATCCTTTATTTTTATCTTTTCAATGAATCAAGAATAACTAAATTCTAAATTCACATGAAATAATTATAGCCAAAATACTACAACTATCTCCAATTCAAGAGGCATCACTTTATGGGACCCACGACTCAAAATATAAGATTAATTAGGAAACATGGTCAACATTAAAGTTATACTCCTTGAAATTATCTAAATATTGCAAAAATAATCACCTAATTCTGATTTTGTATGAAAAAGTTATTATCAAAATACTAAAACTGCTCTAAAATGGTGAAATTATCAAAAAAACCAAAAATCATATTAAATTTTCAATTATTTAGGGCCGCTAATTATCAAAAATTTTATTATAATTGAAGATTATACTTACCAAAGTTTGGGTTGTCACATTCTACCCTCCTTACAAAAGGTTTCATCATTAAAACCTTAGATTTTGTCCCAAAGGTAAGGATACTTGGCTTTGATCATCTCTTTAAGCTCCCAAGTTGCCTCATCTTCAGTGTGATTGCTCCATTGCACCTTTACCATCCGAATCAACTTATTTCTAAGTTGCTTCTCCTTGCCATCAAGTACCCTGATTGGCCTCTCAACATACTGCAAGTTCTCTTCAACTTGAATGTCCTTTGGTCTCAACACATGAGATGAATCTAGCTCATACTTCTGTAGGGAAGATATATGGAAAACATCATGTATCTCACTCATTAATGGTGGTAATGCTACTCGGTAAGACAACTTACCAATCCATTCCAGTATCTTATATGGTCCTAGATACCTGGGACTCAATTTTCCCTTAGTCCCAAATCGCACTACTCCTTTCATAGGAGATACCTTCAAGAATACCATATCTCCCACCTGAAACTCCAGATCACGCCTCCTTGTATCAATATAACTCTTTTGGCATGACTGAGCAATCTGTATCATCTCTCTAATTTGAGACACCTTATCCATAGTATCCGCAACCATCTGAGGATCAACCAATGCTCTCTCACCAACCTCATCTCAGTGTAAAGGCGATCTACATTTCCGTCCATACATCGCCTCAAACAGAGCCATCTGAATGCTTAAGTGCTAATTATTATTATAAGTGAACTCTGCTTAAGACAAGTACTTTGTCCATGATCTACCCTAATCCAGTACACATGCTCTAAACATGTCCTCCAACTACCTATTCAATGGCTATGTTTGTCCATCTGTCTGCGGATGATAAGTGGTGCTAAAATCTAATCGAGTTCCCATAGCCTTGTGCAAAGCCTTCCAAAACTTGGAAGTAAACATTAATCCACGATCGGTAATAATAGACTTAGGTGCTCCATGTAACCTCATAATGTCCTTATGATAGATCCAGGCATACTTCTTAGTTGTATAAATAGTCTTTGCAAGCATAGTGAGCTACCTTAGTCTGTCTACAATCACCCATATGCTATTATAACCTATCGTAGTACATGGTAGTCCCATAATAAAGTCCATAGTTATATTTTTTTACTTCCACTCAGTATCTCTATAGGCTATAACAATCCTCCTAGCCATTGGTGTTTTGCTTTCACCTTTTGGCAGGTCATACATTTAGTTACACATTGGGCTATATCACTCTTCATACCAATCCACCAGTAGTATGTCTTAAAGTCATTATACATCTCCGTGCTTCCCGGGTGGATAGTGTAAGGCAAATAATGAGCCTCCTCTAATATCTTTTGCACTACATTTTGATCTCTTGGAATCGCCAACCGATTCCTATGCCTCAGAATATCACCTGAGCCCACCAAAACGTTAGGCAACTCTCCATTCCTAGCTCTCTCTCTTATGTTCTAGAATTCTTCATCCTCTGTCTCTTCCTGAGCCCTTTATATCTCATCTGTCAAGGTAAGTTGAATAGTCAACTGGCACAACTGTGCCACCAATCCTTCAATACACACATGAAGGTCCAATTTTCTCAATTCCTCAAATAGTTCTACCTTATGTGTAATCATGCAAGTCATACTACTTCCTGACTTCCTACTTAACGCGTTAGCCTCCACATTAGCTTTCCCTGGATGATAATAAATCTCCATATCATAATCTTTTAGTAATTCTAACCACAGCCTCCATCTCATATTCAGCTCCTTTTGTGTAAAAATGTACTTCAAACTCTTGTGATTAGTATAAATGTTACACTTCTCCCCATTCAAGTAATGCCTCCAAATCTTCAATGCAAAAATCACTGCCGCTAACTCTAGATCGTGTGTCAGATAGTTTTGCTCACGCAGCCTTAACTGTCTAGAAGCATATGCTATAACATTATCAATCTACTTCAATACACATCCCGGTCCATTTTTAGAGGTATCATTGTACACCACAAATCCACCTCGGCCTAATGACACTGTCAACACTGGCAGTTCCACCAAACACTAATACAGTTCTTGAAATTTTTCCTCACACTTGTCTGTCCTATCAAATCAACTCCCTTTATGGGTCAGTCTGGCCATAGGCACTGCAAAGTGCAAAATCCTTCTACAAATCTTTTGTAGTAATTAGCTAATCCCAAAAAGCTCCTTACCTTTGTCACAGTAGTCAGCCTTGGCCAATTATCTACTGCCTCTATCTTGTAAGGATCCACTAAAATACCATCTGCTGATACTATGTGCCCAAAATGGCAACACTATTCATCCAAAAATCACATTTTTTTAGTTTGGCATACAACTTTTCCTCCCTAAGCTTCTGCAATACTATCCTCAAATGCTATTCATGAGTATATTAGAATTTCATCAATGAAAACTACCACAAACTGATTAAGATAGGGTCTAAACACTCTGTTTATCAAATCCATAAACACTGTTGGGGCATTGGTCAACCCAAATGGCATCACCACGAACTTGTAGTGCCCATATCTAATTCTGAATGTTGTCTTAGATACATTCATAGCCTTTACCCTCATTTGGTGATACCCTAACTACAAATTAATCTTTGAAAACATCTTTGCTCCTCACAACTAATCCAATAGATCATCAATCCAAGGTAATGGATACTTATTTTTAATAGTAACCTTATTCAGCTCTTTGTAGTCAATGCACAGTCTCAAACTTCCATCCTTCTTCTTTACAAACAACACCGAGGCCCCCCATGGTGACATAGTAGGGTAAATAAACCCTTTATCCATCAACTCTTATAATTGTTCTTTCAATTCCGCCATCTCCACCAGCGCCATATGATACGGAGCTCTCGATATTGGCCCAACTCCAAGTTGGAGATCAATACTAAACTCCACCTCTCTCTCTCTCTCTCTCTCTCTCTCTCTCTCTCTCTCTGGGGTAACCCTCGTAACTCCTCTAGAAACACATCCAAAAAATCCTGATCTACAGGAATATCCCCCAATAGTCAATGCTCAGAATGAGCATCCATTGCAGACACTAGATAAGCTTCACACCCCTTCCACACTAAACTCATTGTTCCCATTGCTGAGATGAGTTTAGGCACCTCACCCTTAGGCAAACTCCTAAAAAAAATATTAATTTCATATATAGTCTTTAAAGTCGCTTGCTTAGTCTTGCAGTCTACTTTGGCCTCATACTTAGATAACTAGTCCATACCCAAGATAATATCTAATCCTTTCATGTCTAACATAATCAAATCTGGCATAAACTATCTACTCTCTATCACTATGGGGATCTCATAGCATATCTCAAATGCTACATTGATTGTTCTCAATGGTGTAGACACTATCACATCATGAATCATGGGATATTTTGACAATTCAGCTCTTTTCACAAACACAACACAAATAAAAGATAGAGATGCACTAGGATCAAATAATACGCAAGCCATATGATCATAAACATAGAGGTTACCTATCACCACCTTGTCCAATGCCTGAGCCTCTTGAACATTGGCTGCCTGAACCACTACTGCCACCTAAGGCCTCTGCCCATCATATGGTCATCCTAGTGCCTAGTTCTGCCTTTGTCCATCATAGTGACGCCTGATTCTATCTCTGTTCCTCATATGGATGGCCTTTGCCTCTCATCTGAGCTCCCTCATGCATAGGCCGTTGTGCCATCCCCTGATCTCCCTGCTGTAAGTATACACAATTTGGCCAGATGTGCCCAAGCTCTCCACAAGTAAAACAAGTAGCTAGGCACCTTGGTCCTTACTCTGTCTCTCTATTTTTCCTTGGAGCGAGTCTACCCCTCTACTCTCCTTGCCTCTACCTCTTAAATGTACACTGTGTAGCAAGGTGGCTAGGTTGCTTACAATTTTAGCACACCTTCTTTGGAGGTCCATTATAAGTTTGGTTGGTTCCGAGCTTCTGCCTACGTTCTTGGTCATAGTCCTTAATTCCCCATTTTTTATCTCTAATCTTATTATGTTCCTCTTCCTACCTTTCCACCACTTTGGCCCTCTCCAAGATGTCCTTGTATTTCATCAACATAAAGGGAGCCACATCCCCCTTGATAGACAATCTCAGGCCCTCCTAGAACTTTTTTGTTGTCTCCAAGGAGTCTATCTATGCTTAGGGTACAAATCTAGCTAGAGATCTAAATTGTTCATCATACTCTTCAATTGTCCTTTTTCCCTGATACAAGGACATAAATTTTGTTACCCTCCTAGCCCTCTTGCTAGTTGGTACATATCGACAGAGTAACCTCTCCTTAGAATCTGGTAATGTCATGTTTACCCCATCACCATGTACTGTAAGCTTCTCTGTGTTCCACCATTATTCAGCATCTCCTTCCAGTTTATAGACTGCATATGGTACTTTGTGCCTCTCAGGAAATCTCATGTAGGTGAAAACCTTTTCCATTCCTGTGATCCACTTATCCACGATCGTGTAATTCTTTCCCTTAAAGGTTGGAGGCTTCATGTTATGAAACATCTTCATATTCAGCTTTGGTCTGGACTATTACTGTATCATCTATCTAAAGTCCATTGCATAGTTCCTCGAGTTATTCTGCTTTCTAGTCGATTCTAGTTCACTAGGTCCAGCCTGTGGTGTAGATTCTCTAGTCGACCTTCTTTGTGCTTGGAGAGGCTCTTGTAATGTCTGAGCCATCCCCAGCATCATGTTCATCATGGCTCCAAACTTTGTTACCACCACTTGTGGAACAATCCCTCCTCTGGACCCTAGCACTAGAAGGGTGAAATTACAAAAATACTAAAAATTATCAAAAATTTTATTATAATTGAAGATTATACTTCATAAAATTTAAGTTGTCTCAACTTGGATCATAGAAGAAGAAACCATCTCCAATTCATCAAAAACCCACCATGAGTTGCATCAACCACAAATTTTCTCCCTTTCCTCATTATTCCAACCAAATAAACCCATCTTAGAAACATGCT
Organism: Pouteria campechiana; assembly: GCA_036873735.1. Classification (NCBI taxonomy): domain Eukaryota; kingdom Viridiplantae; phylum Streptophyta; class Magnoliopsida; order Ericales; family Sapotaceae; genus Pouteria; species Pouteria campechiana. Next base: position 7,247 of record JAYJMB010025071.1, read on the forward strand.
TAATCATTTCCCCTCTTAGATAAGGTGGAATTGTAATAGAATCCCAAGGTTTTTGAAGCATCCAAGGGCCAGGGAAGAAGGGTAGGCATGGGGAAGAAGGAGGAAATGAAATGGGGAAAGAAAAAATGAAAACGGGATGAAATTTTTGGGTGGCCATTTTATCCTTTCAACCGATGCCATGGCCTTGAATTCTAGCGCTGCAGCGCCAGAAAATCTACCCCTCGGAGGCCCCTTTTGCAAAACTATGTTACAACTTAGCTTTCTTGCACCGAAACATAAAAACCTATTGCCTTCCTTCACAGAACAGCATTGCGACGCCATATTTGGGCTTTGCAGCCTCACTTTCGCTGTCCCCAAAATTTGATGTATTCTCTCCACCTTTTTATCTTATTTTGCTTATATATTTAGACCATAATATTTTTTATATATTCTAACATTAAAATAAATATTTAGTCTTCTTTTTATGCATCATTAAAATACCCCAAAATGGCCCTCATAAGTCTAAGTCATGTCCAAGTACATGGCTTTATAAAATATAATTCATTCTGCTAAATAATAAAGTAAAATTTTCAACATTTCAATTCACTTCCATTCACATTAATACTAAAGCCCAAAAATTTAACACCCCAGTTGTTACATATATCAAGGGGAGATCTTTTGTATTACAAAGAGATTATTCAAGAATCAAGTCTTCCCTAAAGATTATAACAAAACAAGGAGCTTGAGGGTTATAAATAATAAAGGTGACTCAACCAACTAGAAACCCATTCAAGTCTCATAGGTGTTTTCACTCCAAGTGCTGCCAAGATCAAAAGGGCTCTATCAATATTAACTCAAGGGAGTTTGTATTAAATACAATGTGCATATTGTTTTATCATTTATATTTGTGCTTTAACTATGTGTATTCTTCCACCTAGATAAAGGCATTCTCTTGTATACCCAATACTTATAAAAGTAGAGTTTTTAGTTAGCTCAGGAAACCAAGTTGTTGAGTTTGTGGTGAGCTCAAGAAAATCATCAAGTTTGTTGGTGATCTTTGAAACCCATGAGTTTTCTGGTGAGCTTGGGAAAACCAAAAGAGTGTTGGGAGCACTATGTATGCTCCCTAGAGTAGATCTAGAAGAGTATTGGGAGTACTGGTTTATGCCCCTTAAAGCTAGAATCTAGAAGAGTGCTGGGAGCACTAGTTATGCCCCCTAGGGCAGATCTAGAAGAGTACTGGGAAAACTTTGTATTTTCATTATATGAGATAATGAAACCCAAGGCACAATGAGAGTGTGCTCTTGGAAGATTAGAGTGGGGAGGTTGCCTGAACCACTATAAAAAATTATATTTTTTGTGTGTGTACTGTTTGTAACTGCTTTACTTCCATTGCACCTTGCTATTTTATTATTTGTCTTAAATTACATTGCACAAAGGCACAAAAAAGGGGATATTAGTTAAATAGGGGACAAGAAAAAAATTTTATAAACCCAATTCACCCCTTCCTTCTTGGGTTAAGCTACCCTACTAGGACTAACAAGTGGTATTAAAGCGGGCTAGATAAATAATTCTAGAGATCCACATGTCTAACCCAATAGTATTATCCTCTATGTTCTTAAAAGGATACTCCACCTCCCAACTTTCATAATTTAATGAAGTGAGTTTTACTCAATGGAAGAGGATATTGGAAATATATCTCATGACCAATGACTTTTAGTTATGGAAATTAATATTTTGCATAAGTGAGGATGAAGAGAGAGCAAGGCAAAGAGAACATCACAGCTATGAATACCCAGCTGCATGCTCTTTGCCCCACCATTTGCAATATGTCTTAACTTGTAAAAATGTAAGAGAAATGATAGATAAGTTAAAGACATTCTCTAAGGGGCAAATCACTCAAAGTAAGCTAATCTTCCAATTAAGATTGATCAGAGTGCAGGAAATAAAGTAAAAGAAAAGGAGGAGGAACCTACTATAGAAGAATCCTCGAAGGTTGAGGGGGAGCAACTCAATAAAGAAAGAAAAGATGAAGAAAAGAAGAATTATTCAGCTCCTTCAAGAGACAAATGGCTTCTTGACATTGGATGAAGAAGAATATATTCATAGAAGTCAGAGGCCAAGGTAAGTACAGGTATGATGATTCAAATCCAAAATCTCTTGTGCTCTCTTATTGTTTACATTTAATACATTTACTCATTTATCTCTAATAAAGTTTTATCTGTACATGAATAGAACTTTAAAGTTTAAAAATAAAAGAAATTAAAATCTTCAAACACATAAATCCTAGAAGACATCATAAATAACAAAACAATATACATTCAGATTGCCAATGTGTTTAAGAATAAGTATGCCAAAATAACAGATAATTCACCCAAATCTTTAAAAATAATGAGTAATCTTATGAAAATTATGAATCCCAAATTGATGAATAACACATAATGGCTGAAGTTTTTAGAGAAACCAATTCCCATCTTCATAAATATGCTAGTTCAAAATATACAATGTTTAATATGATTAAACCACAATATCTTGTATTGCTTAACAATCTGTTTCAATTTTAGATAAACTTAATCCAATATATATTGAAACTAGTGAAAATTAAATGAAATAATTATGAAATTTAAATGGATAAAATCTCCATATTTTTAATCTAGGTAATGAATAGTTCACTTAAAATAATGAAGTTCATATTATTTTGCTAAGCAGTCTAATTTCTATGCATATCACTGTGTTAAACAGAAATTTACACTAATTAAATTAATACATAAATTTTATATCTGTTTGATTATGCTAATGATGAAAAAGGGTAAGAATTTTCTAATTGTATATAATTCAGATGGTTTGAGAAAATATTTTAAATGAGTCAAAGAGGTTTCTTCAAGGCATAAGATCAAAATAGCTTCATCCAAAATTTCAAACAGTCCAAAGGAAACCAAAGACAAAAACAAGCTTAAGATGAAGTCAAAATTCAAAAATAGAAGCTTTGTACAAAATGAAGAAACAGTAAGCAGACACTTTGTCTGAAATTAACTTTAGATAAATTCAAAGACAAAGCAAACAATTCATCCAAAATTCTAATATATCCGAAAAACATGCTTCAGACAATATCCAGAGCAAGAAGAAAATTCCGACAAAGAATAAGGAATTTCAAGTGGATGCAAAATCATGCCAACACATTTCATCTGAAATTCAACTTTAGAAAATTTGAGGTAATGATGATTCCAAAAAGTAAGTACTAAATGGGAATTCATGATGGCAACGTCAATCATGAGCACGACGGTAAGAAATCAATACTCAGACATCAATAAAGATAAGTTGCTAGACTCTATATAACTGCTTAATGGAAGAAATCTATGATTTACTTGTCTATATACTCTAGATGCCTTTGAAAATGACTGCCTTGAATGTGGATATATGTGAACTCACTCTTTGAGCTAAACGATTCTAAAATTTTAAGTTAATATATGAAACTGATTAATCCTTGATGTAACTGGAGTCCTAAGGCATAGTCAAGCCTATTTGGGAAACTTCATGGTTTAAGATTTTGAATAGGAATTCTATTCCTAATCATTCCTTTTGCAAACCATCATTAAGGCCAAAATGTCTAAGAATGAACCAATCAAGATAACAACTTGAATCTTAAATGAATGATATGAATCATTTCACATTATGCTTATTATTCATGATTGAATGAAAATGCTTAGGTATGTTTAGATTGAAATCATGCAATGTGAAAAACTCAAATGATCACTATTTTGAAATATGTCTTATATTAATAAAAAAACATGTTAAAATAATAATTTTTATGATATTGTGATGACTTAATTAATTGCATAATAATTGTATTGATAATAGAATTAAATGAAAAAGTTAAAAATCCATGGGTAGAATTGGCTAAAATTAGAACTTCATAATATTTTAGGATTACTTGTTTATCGTAATGCTACCGCCTGGCCCTCAAGCGCCTGTGCTCACAGCCACCTGATGTTTTGAAAGGCTTAAATTTAGTGCAACAATTAGGGTTTATTTCTATCCCATTTTCTCTGCTAACCTCCTGTGACCCAAAAGGAGCTAGTGCCTGGAATTTCCAAACCTCTATTAGAACCATTTCTCTAAGCCTTTACCCTTTCCATCAAATTTCTACATCCCAATGCCACCCAAAGTCGTAGTCTCCAAAACTTAGAAAAGGATTAAATGACCTAGAACTCAAGGAGAAGCTTCCATGGCTTAGGCTTCTACTTCTAGAGCTAGAACCTCATCTAGGAGAGGCCAAACTACAAGGACCCAAGGTGATCCCTCTTCCCATCCTGATATGAATGTTGAAGAAGAAGAAAATATAGAAAGAAATGAATAAAGGGGAAAGAAGTTTGATTTGAGTACTCTACTAGCTGAGGTTGATGGAAGAAAGGTTCCTATTGCCAAATTTGAACCAACAAATTTAGTTGCATATTATTTTGGCAGTGAGGATAGAGAGTTCAAATTTTATACTTCAATGCTTGGAAGACCAGTCCATGTTCAAAAGAAGATAGATCTGAATTTCCTTAATAAATGCAAATTTGACATCCGATCTATGTTGAACTATCAAGGATAGACTAAGTTGATGGAATATGAGGCATCCATATATAAAAAGCTAGTCCTCATTTTCTACTTCAATGGAAAACCCAATTCTTATGAGTCAATAGTGAAAGACATAGAAATAAGCTTTGGAACACATGAATTATCATCTGAAGAACACCTTGGAGAGATTCTAGGTGTGCCAGCCATAGAAGAGGAAGATGAGTTGAAGAAAGAAGAAATTTTTAATAACCTGTCCACAGGCATAGTTTACACATCAGCTCACACATATATGAGGATAAAGGACTTAACTATTGAGCTTAGGATGCTTAGAAAAATATTTGAGAACATGTACAGACCTAAGCTTGGAGGAGGAGAGTAGGTGACAGCAGATGAAGCCAAAGTATTATGGAAGATATACAATTATCAAAAATTCACTCTGCTAAACCTAATGTTTACTACATTTGGGTACTTACTACAAAGAATAGATCACATAGTTCCATATGGGGTGTGGTTGACTCAAATTTTTGAGCATTTTCATATTCTCTTGAATCGAGAATCTAGCCTACATATGTCATCTCTTAAAAAGGACTGGGTAGGAGATACATTGTTAGAGAGAATGAGAATCAAATTTTTAGACTATGTGGTAGAGATAAATGTGAAAAATGAAAGAGAGATGGAAGCAGATGACGAAAATAAAGAAGACGAAGGAATGCCTTCCAATGAAGAGGAAGAAATGAAGGAAATGGGTGAAAGAGAACAAACAGGTGACATGGATAGTCCCATTGCAGACAAACAGTCTTCACCTCCTAGGAATTCACTTGAAATCATCATTCCAAGGTCACCTGCATATGCTTTATTGTTTTTAGAAGTAAAGGAAATGAGAAAAAAGGTAGGTGAGCTAAGAAAGGAGTTACCAGATGAATTGGGTGATTTGAAGAAAGCATAAGAAAGAATAGAGAAGAAGATAGACATCTTTCTTTCACACTATGAGACCTCTCAGTCTACACCTAGAGTCGATCCTACTTTATATACCATTCTAGCTCATGATACCCAGGATCCAAAACCAACCTTTCCCATAGAGGAGCTTAATTCTACCAGAGATGCTACTTAGGCAGTTTGCTTCACCTATGCCTTTTACTGATCCTCATACCTCCTAAACAGATTTCAATTTCCTTTTGTTTGTTGTACATTTTGGGGGAATGGGAAACAAAATTGTTGCTAAAAATGCTTTAGATGACTTGTATGTTTTGTGAGAATTTTATGAGAAAAAGGTTTATCATGTATCTTCTCTTTGAAGTTTGATTAAAATCTATAAAATACTTTTAAAATGATATAAATTTGAGTTTCATAGTATTAAATGTTTTCTTATATGATTTGGATGAATACAATTATGAAAGCTCAACAATTGTTTAAAATTTTTCAATGAAAGTTATGTAATGATTGAATGTTGCCTTTTTAATACATATATGCATTCTACTTGTCCATGAGAATGCATTCTATCTTATGGAAACCATTTCTAGAAAAAAGAACTTAAAAAACATCTAACTTAGGCATTTTTGAATGTTGCCTTTTATATTATCTCTCCATGGTATTCAAGTACATTTGTGCAAATCTTTGGATCAATCTTGTTTTTATCCTGATTAATTATTTGCCTTGATGATTGTTTCAATGATCCTGATGAACATTTGTTTTAACGCTTAAATGATAAACTTCATTATGCATCCATCGCCATTAAAACTAACAGTTTGTATCATCAAGGGATAGATCAACAATATGTTTATATTTCTGGAGCTTGCTTTTGATTGATAAATCTTCAATAAAATTTATATAGTATTTAAATGATGCATATAATATATTTGATTATATTTTATCTCATTATCAATGGAAGATAAACTTTTTTATGATTGTATTAAGAAACCTAACAAGCCAGGGGGAGTTTTATCTTTTGTAAAAAGTTGCAAGATCCTTTCTCCCATTTGTTGAACCTTTTTATATTGCCAAAAAGGGGGAGAAGTATAGAAAAGACTTTGTCTATCATGACTCATACTTTAGTAAAGAAAGTATATAATGTCATGATAATAAATTGTCAAACTCCATGGGATTATAAGTTTAAATTAGATAGGAGGAGTTTGCAAATACAAAAGGATCATTAGCACATTCCTCAAATGCCCCAAGTCTTCAAGTTTTGTCATTATCAAAAAGGGGGAGATTGTTAGGTTTATTGTATATAATTTTGATAGAAACAAAACTTATTTTTAACTTAATCAATGCTAATGATGACTTTAGTTTAGAAAGCTTAAAATGAAAAAAGATATGCTTTGCATGAATATTCACTATTGACATAATTTGTGTGCAAGCATATTACATAAAGCTAATTGTTTTAGAAAATGAAGAAATCATCATGATCCATACTACATTCATCTTTGTTTATCATATTGAGATATGTTGGATCATAATATGTTTTTTACTTTAGAAAGCATATGTGCTTCATAAAGATATTCTTTACATGAAACAGAAATTATGCTTAAATAATTAATCAATATGCTAACTTATGTAAATTATATATGAATAAATGTATTTTGATTTATAATGAATAATGTCAAAGTGGAAAAAGTGGCAAAAATGTAAAAAGTCAAGTGTAGGACCATAGTCGCCCACGGATATCGCCTGCCATCGTCATACAAAGAACTTCATCCGAAGATGCCACTTACCAGTTCACATACCGCCTATGCATATCGCTTATGTCGCAGTCAGTTGGTGCAACAACTTGCAAATGGATAGTAAGGTGCATCTAGGAGTTTTGACAGAAATGATTGCAGTAACTTTGACATATCGCCGAATGTCCTAGTTGCCTGCACCTATCACCCGCTGACTCGTAACGTTCAAAAACCCGAACGTTGCAGGCCTCAAAATTGCTTTCCATTTTTTCCAATAATCAAGTTTTTAAAGATCTATTTAAGGAAAAGCTAAGGGATGATTCAAAGGTTGAAGAAGCAAGGGGATTGAGCTTAAAACCTTTCACAAATCTTTGTATCCCTGGGCCAAGAACTTTGACCTTCAAATATCATTCAAGAGCTTCATCTTTCTATCCATTTAAGGCTTGCTTATTCAAATTTATCAAGTGGAGATCTTTTGCATTACAAGGAGATTATTCAAGGATTAAGTCTTCCCAAGAGATTATCAAGAAATAAGGAGCTTGAGGGTTATAAGTGACAAAGGTGACTCAACTAACTAGAAACCCATTCAAGTCTCCCAAGTGTTTTCACTCCAAGTGCTATCAAGATCAAAGGGCTTCAAGGCTATATCAATATTACCTCAAGGGAGTTTGAATTCACTGTAATATGCATATTGTTTTATCATTTACATTTGTGCTTTAACTGTGTGTATTCATCTACCTAAATAAAGACATTGTCTTATACACCCAATACTATAAAGGTAAAGTTTTTGGTTAGCTTAGGAAACCAACTTATTGAGTTGGTGTGAGCTTAGAAAAATCATTAAGTTTGCTGGTGATATTTGAAACCAGTGAGTTTTCTAGTAAGCTTAGGAAAAATAAAAGAATGCTAGGAGTACTATGTATGCCCCCTAGAGTGGATCTAGAAGAGTGTTAGGAGCACTGATTTATGCTCCCTAAAGCTGGAATCTAGAAGAGTGCTGGGAGCATTGGTTATACCCCCTAGAGCGGATCTATAAGAGTGTCAAGAGCACTATCATATTTCCATTATATAAGATAGTGAAACCAAAGGCACAAGGAGAGTGTATTCTTGGAAGAGTAGAGTAAGGAGGTTACCCAAATCACTATAAAAAATCATGTTATTTATATGTGTGTTGTTTGTTATTGCTTTACTTCCCTTGCACCTTACTGCTTTATTATTTGTCTTAAATTGTATTACACACAGGCACAAAAAAGAGATATTAGTTAAATTAGGAACAAGGAAGAAATATTTATAAACCCAATTCACCCCTCCCTTCTTGGGTTAAGCCACCCTACCGAGACCAACAATAGGTACTTTTCTTTTAAATTGCATTTGAGAATGCTTGATTTGATGTGGATGGTAGATATCTCAAGAGTGTGTTTTGGTGGATTGAAATTATAAATGTGTGTATTGATGAATTGATGGGGATACTGAGTATCCTAATATCTTGAATATGGGCATTATGATTGGGAAAATGTTTATTTTATAATGTGCATAGATGGATGGATGGGGATAATGAATATCCATATTTGTGTGGATGGGCTCTGTGTTTGAAATGATGTTGATGGTATTGCATCATAAGTTGAAATGATGATATTTCGTACTTCTATTCAATTGCTTGGGAGTTTGTATTTGACTATTTGTTCAATTAAAATGTTATTGATATGTCTTTTCGTTATAATGCATGAGTCATTGGGGGTATGACTAGTCTATGTGAGATATGTTGTATGTGATATGGTGCATTGTGATTTAATGTGATATGGATGTTAGAATGACATGGAGAATATAATACCTATGGGATGTGGATGTGCCTAAATGGCATAGATATGATATGATATGAATTCCTGGATGGCATGGATGTGATGAGACACCTGTGGGGGTGTAGATAGGCCTTGGTGGCATGTAAGATTGGATGGCCTGGATATGATATGGCACCCATGGAGTGTCGACTTGCCTAGGTAACAGGGTTACAATATGATATGACACCTATGGGGTGTCGCCATGCTTGGGTGGCATGGTTACAATGTGATATGGCACCCATGGGGTATTAACATGCCTGAGTGGCATATAATCGATATGACATATGATTACATGAATATGATATGACACCCATGGCGTGTCTGGATATATCTGAATGGCATGGTATGTGAGATTTGAATAGAAATGATTGTGATTTAGGGATAAAGACACCTAGATACAAGGTAGTGTATTAGTCATAATTAGGAGAATAAGTTGATGGTGAGGCTGGATATGAGCCTGGATTATGAGGGCAAATACATCATGGTCGAGTGGGCATGGTTGCATTGTCATGAAACTTAGCATGTCATGAATTAAATATGTTATGGATTTGAAGATGTCATTTTATTGGATTATTAATTATTATTTTCTATTTGGCCTACTTACTAAGTTTGCCCAGACTCATGCCATTTATTTATGATTTTAGCCTGACAAATCAAGCAGTGGAGCCCAACTAGGGGTTGGTACTCTTGATCAGAAGTCTATAGTGAATTTCTTGGTACTTTAATGAATTTGAGATTGGAACCCCCATAATGTATATGAATTTGTAATTTGATGCGAATCAAATTTTAATGTACATCGAGTTCTGTATAAAATAATTGTATTAGCATGTCATAGTGGTAAAATATATATGATGTGTGTGGATAGATTTTTGTGGGAGTCCAGTTATTTCATTTGCTATTACGATGCGGCTTACGATTCTAGGAAGTTGTGGGTGTGTTTTATTATTTATGGGTGTGTCATATTACTTATGTTCATAATGTATAAATGTGTGAAGATATGGTATTATGTGGCAAATAGTTGTACAGGTGTGGATCATTATATTTTAAGGGAGACTTTGCCAAATTTTTGGTAAAATTCTTTTTTGGAGTATAAGATGGTAGCAACCCAGGAGTGGGGTGTTACAAGTTCAAATGACAATGAACATTACATGCAAATTCTCGTAGGTATAGGATTATAGTTGCATTCATTGGCTATATAAGCATAGCGACATGGATCAATAAGGGTATTCAATTTTATTCTCTCTCCAATTCCCGTCGCATTTGATTTAATTCTCTTTTCAGTCCCCGTTCAATCCACTCTAAGATAGGTTTAAACGTTCAATCAATCAGTATTAAATATTCCATCCAAACAAGCCAATTCATTGCCATCTAGTTATTCAGTGACCAAAATGGGAAACTGCTCTCTCTTTAGTGTTTAGGTTTGCAAACTATATCCCAGTGGCAACTACAAATATCCTAAAGCAACATTATGGGATGCATAATTGCCTAAAGGATAGCGACTTTGTTATGTGACTTTTGCAAACTGGGTATTTGTATTTCATTTTGTTTTATTTATTTCCCTTATTGCCCCTTCTTTCCTCCTCTTTTTCTGCCGCAACACATACTCAAGCTTTTAGTTTAGCCTTAGGCTTCTAGTCAAGCTCTTATTTATAGATATATATTATACTTAATTAAAGATTTACAACTCTTGAAATAAAAATCATGAATCTTAACAGCATATTTTTGAATTTTTTGATTATGAAAAGCAGTCTACGACCCACCACTTCAGTTTGAAACTAATTAAAGTTCTTACTTTGATAAAGATATTTTGATAAAACTCTAACATCTAAACATCACTCTCCTTCTATAAGTTCCATTTAAAATACTTTACTTCACAACTTATCACTAAATGAACCATTTTAGCTCTACTGCTACTTATGGCTTTGTCTCTAAAAGGTTCATAGTCAAGAGGCTGATAATTAATATGTAAAATATTTTTCACTTTGGTTCTACTAAGCCTCATAATTTTAACTCTAAAAGGTATCTTGCATGATCAAGAATTGAGTAAGTTGATAGCCCAAGCACTCTTAATCATTTGATATAAGATTCTAGAGGTCTCACAGAATTCACCTAAACCATTATGCAAAACCTCAACCAATCTCTTAGCCATTTCCAAACTTTAAAGTCCAAAAACTAATGACTCAACATTATCTAAACTTAAGCCAATTTCAAAGTAAGCTAAAGATCCAAAAGTAAGAAAACCCTTGGAAAATTTCTAGGCCCAAGTAACTATGCAAATAAAAAACCCAAGCAAACAATTGATATCCTGATCTTTGCCCTTTGTGATAGGATAAAGGTTTGATAAGAAAAATTTGCAAAAGAGTTCACTTTCTTAAAGTTTACTCTAATTAATTTTTTAACCTAGCAAAATAAATCACCCTAATTTTGTCTCAAAACTTTTTGCCCCCAAATTGTTAAAACCATAAACCTCAAAACTGTCCACCACCATAACAATGGAACCATCTAAAGAATTACGAGACTTAGTTGTTAAGCTGTCGAAACCATCATTCAACCTACCCACGACATTTCCATAGCTCAACAACCTATACAACAAAAATCATAATCCACTCAATAAAATCTAACCTTCCCTAACAAACCTATCATTCTTGATACACTAATGGTCTAGCCTCCCTCTCCTAGTGAATGATCAAACCAACTAGTTGTACACCCATTTACCACTGCGCTTATCATGGATCAGCCCATCTCCACTCGACCTCTTGCAACTCAACCATCTACATCGCAATTCAAACTCTAAGTAACCAAACCTCAACATCCACAATTGACAAAACCAAAGTCTTAAGTTACCAAACCTAGAGGCAGTAAACTGTCCTCATAACCCAAACCTTCATCCACCAAACTTTACTCTTCAAGAATCCCCAACTGAACCTTCCTGCAAACAATCCACAATTTTTCTAGCAACAAATCATATGCTTGAGTTGTTTTTAGAACCTCCGACAAGCCCTTAAAATAATTAACCAGAAATAAATTTTTAGAAACTAACCTCCATTAGAAGATCCAACTTCTTAAAATTTTCAAGTTTCTCTATTATTATGGAATATATTTTTAGATGTATTATTTTTTTTGGTTTTTTTAAGGTACCTCTAATTACATCTTTTTGTGCTTTGAAATGTATTGACACGAATTGATTGAATCATTCTTGAAATGATAAAAGAAATTTATTATCTAATTCTTAGTTGAACTTGGATGAATACTGTCACATACTTCCATATTCACCATGCACATCCTAGCATACCAAATAATTAAGTCTTATTCCCTCTACACCTGTACCTTTTTTATTGTGACAAAAAATGGGAATTAAATAAGCAAATAGATTTAATCTTTCACTAATACAGAGACATTACAAAGGCAAGACATTAATTTAAGGGGAACAACTAGAATGGGGGAGTACTTAAAAATTTTCTTTTGTTGAAAATTATTGAATTAATAAGTAAATGATGAAAAATTCTTAAAGTTAGCTTTCGGGATAAATTACCTCTCCTTATGTAAATTAAATAAGTAATTATAAATTCCAATCAACACAAATCAATCACCCAAATAGATCAAACACACAAAAAACAAAACCACGGGGCCTAATGTAATCAGAAAGTTCTACTATAAAATAATGGGATCACAAAGTATGTTCTTCCCTAGTGAAAATTAGAGGATTTCAACATCACCACAATGATGAATTTTAACAAAATTAATAAGAAATATTAAGGATGGTTCTCACCAAGCAAAACTAGAAAACTGACTTAAAAGAGGTTGAGAAATTGCCTCCTAATTCTCTTGCTTAATGGCTTGAATGATGCAACAATGATCAAAGTCTTTCTCCAATTGCTATGCTAAGACATTTCCTAGAGAGGAAGATGACACAAAACTAAAACCCCAAAGTTGCTACATGCAATGACAATACGTAAAAGGGCTGCTGCAATGATTGAACCCTTTTACAAGGGTTTCTATTTTTATTTCTCTCATGAGCTAATTGCATGGAATTCACAAGGGCCCACCTTCATGTGGTAGAAAAAACCCAACAAATCTCCCCTTTCCGACTATGTGGAGGGCAACATAAGACATGATATGTCTCTAAATGTCATTAGTTTTTCATCATATTTGATCCATTATCATCAGTATGAATTTTCTCAAGCTATAGCAACTTTATCTCTGGCACATTCCAAATCCAATGATGCCGAATTTGGATATATTTAGACCTTGAATGGAACATAGGATCTTTAGTGAGATAGATAGCACTCTGACTGCCACAATGCAAAATATATTTCTCTTAATTCATACCCAATTCTTTGAAAAACTTTTTCATCTATAGCAATTCCTTGCTTGCTTCAGTAATAACAATATCCTCTATTTTAGTAGTGGACAATGCAATATACTTCTGTAATTTAGACTGTCATGATATTGCTCCTCCTACAAACGCCACCAAGTATCCTAAAGTACACTTTCTAGACTTAACATCACTAGCCCAATCTGCATTTGTGAATGCCCTAAGCATACGTTTACTAACACTTAAACATAAACAAACTTTAGACGTAACTCCAAGATACCTAAGAATCCATTTTACTACTTTCCAATTCTCTTTGACTAGATTTGAGAGAAACCTATTTACTACACCAACTGCATATGCAATATCAAGCCTTATACACACCATGGCATACATCAAACTACACATAACAGATGCATAAGGTACATGTTTCATGTCTTCTTTCTTTTCTTCACTTGTCGGCCATTGTTGAGAACTCAATTTGAAGTGACCTACGAGTGGAGAACAAACAATTTTGCCTTGCTCATGTTGAATCTTTCTAACACCTTTTCAATATATCTCTCCTAAGATAACTAAAGCTTTTCATTCTTCTTATCATGAATAATCTTCATGCCAAGGATTTGATTAGCCGACCCCAAATCCTTTATAACAAATGACTCACTTAACTAATTTTTTAGCCTTTTAATTTCACTAGCATCATAACCAATAATCAACATATCATTAACATAAAGAAGAGAATAATAAAATCATTAGTTGAGAATTTTTTTATAAAAATAAAAGGGTCAGAGGTAGTTTTATCATACCCATGTTGTCTCATGAAAAACTAGAATTTCTTATATCACTGCCTTGGTGCTTGCTTGAGTCCATATAGACTTCCTCCTCTAAGTCACCATGGAGAAAAGCAATTTTCACATTAAGCTACTCAATTTCTAAATCCATGCTAGCTGCCAGACTTAGAACAACTTTAACAAGAATTCATTTTCACCATAGGTGAAAAAATATCATGATAGTCAATACTATTTTTCTAACCAAATCCCTTTACAACCAATCGTGCCTTATGCCTTGACTGTAAGCTATTTTCTTCTATTTTCAACCTAAAGACTCATTTATTTTTTTTGGTGCACTCTTACCATAGGTAGTTTCACTAGCTCATACATGTAATTCTCATACAAGAAACTCATCTCTTCTTGCATGGCTTTCATCCACTCATCTTATTACTCATGAGACATTACTTCTTGTTAGCTTGATGGTTCACCTTCATTGGTGAGCATCATATACTCATTTGGAGGATACTTAATGGAAGGATAATATTGTCTTGTAAACCTTCTCAATTGAGGCTATACTGATGGTTCTGAAGAGGCTTGCCAAACTTGCTGATCTGACATATTATCAACTGTAACATTACTATAATGATCTTCTTATTCATCTCCCCCATTTTTAGCATGCACCATGGGTGGAGGACTTGGAACCATGTTAATAGAGCCTTCTATATTAGACTTTGGCTTTTCTATCTTCTCAAAATCTTGAATAGTCTGATCTTTAAAGAATACTATATCTCAGCTTCTAATAACTTTCTTATCAACTAGAACCTATAACTTGTAACCAAATTCATCATGTGCAAAACCAAGGAAGACACAAAGTTTTGTCTTACCATATTCATAGTAACGACACCATTAGGAGTAAAATTACTAAGAGATACCACTTGTAGGGTCCTGTAGAGGTTGGCTTTACCTAAGAGGGAAGGGTTGAATTGGGTTTATAAGAATTTCTTGCTTAACTCTAGTTTAATTTCTTTCCCTCTTTTTTGTGCTTGTGTGTAAATTATATTGAAATAAATAATGAAACAATATAATAGAAGAAAATAAAGTAATCACATACAAGAGATACAATACATAGTGGTTTAGGTAACCGTTCCTACTCCACTCTTCCAAGAGTACACCCCTTGTGCCTTGGGTTCCATTATCTCTCCGTAGTAAAATTATAAATAATGCACCCAGCACTCTTTTAAGTTCTAACTCTAGGGAACATAACAAATTAACAAGTTGTTCGTGAGATACATTCCAATGAACACACACTTGTTCTTCTTGATTCTAGCTCAAGGGGACTTGAATACAATGTAGTTACTGATTGTGAGACATACTCCAACAAACTAATACAGTTCTGCTTGAGGTTAGTCTCTAATACCAACTCAAGGAATACACAAATATAAAAAGAAAATATTTACACTTTGAATGTGTTTCTTGTTGAGTGCCAGAGAAGTCTTGAATGTTGCTCTTTATGTTGCAGAAGAGTTTTCCCTTTGTATATTGAAGAAGGAGGCCTTGAATATAGATTGAAAGTTGAAAGCTCTTAAATGAGAATATGAAGGTTTAAGCACTTAGCCTAGGTTTGTAAGAAATTTTTAAAAATCAAAGCTCGATTAGTCACATCTTCAACTCTTGAAATATTCCAACACTTCTCCTTAAATAGATCTTCAAAAGACTTTATCGTTGGAAGAGGTTAGGGAGCAAAACATGACCTTGTAATGTTCAAATTTTCAATCATTATGGCATTGCCACAACTTTAGATTGTCTGATATCAAGGTTTTAGCACATTTGAGATGGCAGAAAGATTTATATGAGTGATGCTTCTTTGGAAAGTCTGAGGTTGTCGCATTCTAAAGTCATTTACTGCTTCAGACCATATGAGGCAGGCCTTCAGACCATATACATTAGTACTTCAGACCATTTCAATTGGTCTTCCTTACAAAACATTATAATGAGGCCATGTAACGCTTCTTCAGTCCATCTAAAGTAAATACTTCAACCCATTTGAAATGACGAATGATGCTTGTATCGAACTGGAGCCTTGGAATAGTCCTTCAAGATGTCTGAAATATGATTTTATTTTAGCCCATCTAAAGCAGTGTGAGATACCTAACCACGCACGCCAACTTGCTTTTGTACTTTTGACTTGATTTCGTATCATCTGAAATGGCGTGCTTGTTCTGAAGCTTGTCTAAAACCTTATTATGTCTTGAAATTAGGCATCCATCTATATTTACTTCAACAGCATGCTTCAACATGTCTAAATTATCTTTGAAGTTACTTTAAAGTTCATATTTGATGCCAAAAATATCCTTTAACTGAAGCTTAGTATGAAAAACTTGCATCATACGTCTAAAATACTTCTGAAATTATTTCAACCTTTGTCTATTAGAGCTACAAATTTTGTTTTTCAGATTTTTTAAACTTTTTTGTATGCTAAATTTGATCCTTATGATTTCAGACATGTCCTAATATGTCTAAAATCCTTCTTCTAAGTTTAGATTCATACTACTTTAGAGCATTTACATTTTCTTCCTTTCATTACTAATTTTAGTGGTTCTTATCTCTGATGTAAGCTTGAATGCACTATCCACATTTCTGAAGTTACTTCTTTGAATATGATTTATACACCTATCACTGCAATACAAGAGAACATAATTATCAATACCTTAATACTTTACCCCACATGTTTTGGTACATCATCAAAACTCAACTAGTTAATCACATTGACTGAGGTTTATATCAACACCACCAAGGTTTTCCAACTGTCTGACAAATAACTCAATAAAAATAATGCTTACACTTCATCATCAAAAGTAATTTTCATACTAGATAATTCATTCAATGCTTCTTGGAAGTTGCTTAAATGTTACATTCTATCCATCTTTGTATTTCATATTCATAAGCTTTCTAATTAAAAATCCTTTATTTTGTGTTGACTTATGTTCATAAAGGCCTTCTACCTTTTTCCAAAGCTTGTATGAATCAACTTCCTTTAGAATATGATAAAAAACATTTTGATCAACCCATTGTTTGATATGCCCAATGACTTTTTCTATTTAGCAAGTCCCATGCATCATCAGTTTTATCTATTGGTTTTACTCCTTTTAATTTAATGGGTTGATAAAGCTCTTTGTAATGTAAAATAACTTTTATCCTTGTTTTCCATATCGAATAATTTGATATTGTGAGTTTGAGCATTGAGAATGAAGTTTCTTCCATTTATCCATATAAGAAATCACCAAACAACGAACCAAAGCTCTGATACCACTTGTTGGGATAAATTACTTCTCTTTGTGTAAATTAAATAAGCAATTACGAATTCCAATTAATATAAATCAATTATCAAAATAGTCAAACCTACAAACGCACAATAATTTTTACGTGAAAAACCCCTCAATGTGAAAGGAAAAACCATGGGACCTAGTTCAGCTAGAAACTTCTACTATAAAATAATGAGATCACAAAGTATATTCATTCCTAGTGAAAACTAGAGGATTTCAATATCACTACAAAGATGGATTTTAATAAAATCAACAAGAAATAAATGGAATGGATCTCACCAAGTAGAACTAGAAAATTGACTCTGAAGAGATTGAGAACTTTCCTACTAAATCCCTTGCTTAATGACTTGAATGATGTGACAATGATTAAAGTTTTTCTCCAATTGCTACGCTAAGATGTTACTTGGAGAAGAAGATAATACAACACCAAAACCTTAAAGCTACTGCATATAATGACAATACATCAAAGGGCTACCGTAATGACTAAATTCTTTTACAAGGTTTTCTATTTTTATTTCACTAATGCACTAAGCGCATGGAATTCACTAGGGCCCACCTCCACTTGGGAGGAAAAATCCAACATTAGCTCACTTCATATTTTATCATAAAGGAATTTTTAGAGTTTTGTTATTACAAAATGGAAAAGAATGTCAGGCCTAATGAATTAATCTTAATAGATAATAATACTTGTTAGTGATATTCTATGGGGACTAAAAATGTATGTTAATTAAGTGGGCTATAGGTTGTTTTTACTCTCTGCACACATAATCTTGAGAATGAGCATCGAAGGGAGGAAAGATTCTAATAGAGGAGAAATAAGATAAAAAATCATATAAACTCTAGAAATTTCTTTAGAGCATTTTAGAAGAATAGAATACTAGTGGCCCTTATACAATGAATCTGAATGTTTTACTATTGGAATAATGTTAGAATTCAATGGGATCATGACTTATTCATTAAATGTATATTTTGTAAAAAAACAAACAAAAAATAAAATTCTTACACATATTAAAAATATTCATGTGAGAATAAGGTTTACTTGGATAGAGCTAATATGATGTTGATAAAAATAATAGAGTAACTAATATCAACAAGGTAATAAAATAAAGACAAATTAAATTGTAGTGGTATGAAATAAAGACACAGAAGAAAAATGACTATGCTTAATTAGAAGAAGGGTAAGATTTATAATGGAAAAAGATAAATTTGATATAAAAATGATATAGTGAATCGAAAAATGTTTCTATTATTTGGTGATATTTGCTCTTTATATCTATGGAATTTATTTATTTTAGCTATCCAATAACATGGTGAATATTCCGTATTATTTTTTCTTTTTGGGTGCATCCTATTTTAATCTTTAATTTGGAAATTTTCCATATAATGTGAAAATAATATTTAGATATTTTGGATAGGTGGATTAAGTGTTGGAATTAAGTAGACTCACTTTTCAAGAGGCTTTGCATGCGATGCTCTAGGATCTGCTTATGGACAGTCGGTGATGAATGAGCCGAGACTCGAAAGGCATGTATATACAAGGCTCCAGGCCCATATAGCGGCCTAAAAATCCGACTCCTCGACACGGGATAGAAATTCGCTTTCATCATTTTACGCTCTGCGAGTTGACTCGGGATCGAGATTCCGCAGCTGATCGCAGAGAGAGAGAGAGAGAGAGAGAGAGAGAGAGAGAGAGAGAGAGAGAGAGAGCATTTCCAGCTTCCACTGCTTGAAGACATGAACAGGTCTCTTCTTTTTCTTCCTTCCTCTTTCTAATCTGCCCATACTCTTCTGAAAATTGACAAATTTCGATGCTGCGAGTCGATTGCAGCTGCAAAACACTATCTGTGGAAAAGTTTGAGGAGTGAAGAGTCAGTTTCTTCATTAGATAGATTGCCCATGCATGTATTTAGAAATTTTTGTTTTGATTTACTGTCAAGCAGCTTGCATTTTCGAGTTCTGTTTGATGCTTTCTTTATAGATGATGCTTGATATGTTGGCACCGGAACATTGTAAAGTAGCACGAATTAGCTGATAGCGAAAGATTAGGAAGCTTCTGTTGCTTAGCAACAGTCCTAAAAATATGAAGGTTCGCAAATATAAAAACGGTTGGATATTTTTCAATTTCAGACTGAATTTGCCCCTGTAATTTGCCAACAAGTAATCCATTAGGTGTATTTATCGTTAGTGGCCTGTAGTTGAAGGATTCAATTGCAATGCTGAAGTAGTTGAGTGATAAATATGAAAATGACCTTTAGAAGTTTTAAATTCACCTTTCAGCTAAACCATTCGAATTTTTGGCAAATTTTTAGGTAACTAATTGCAATACATTGTTAAAAATCTCCTTATCCAAGTGGGTCCACGTTATACATCTAATCTACAATGATCTGCAATTTTAGGCATTTTCATTTGAATTAATTGCATAAGAAAGACCCATTATTTCAAGTTTTTTCTTTCTTTAGACCATCATTTGCAGTGGTTTCTTGGAGGGTGCGTATTTTCTGTCACATTCTGCCAGAGAATTGGTGTTTTACTCTGTGTATCATGCTAGCCTTTCTGTTCGGAACCTTAATTCATTGCAAATGCATTAGTCATGTAGGCTTCACATATTTCTTCAACCAGAAATTAGGCACTGTCTTAATGGTTTGGGTTCATTGATTGCATGAACAACATCTGCAGATTCAGTATTCACCATTGATAATGTTTGTTGTCCCCAAATGTTCATTTTTATCCCACATACTTGGCCTCCATCTTACACCCTCATTCAACTTGGCACAGTTTTTCCAATGCTTTCACTGGTAGTTATGCTTTATACTTCTATTTTCCTGGTATATTTGTCATCAGTCTAAAAAATTTGTTTCTCCGTGACAGGGCAATTGCTAGGAAAATCACAACTGCCATCTTGGCGTTTGATCTTCAAAAGAAGAGGTTCAGTCATGATGTGGTCAGAGGATTGTCAAGCTCTAGCAATAGCATTGATGATGTGAGAAATTTTGCTAACTTCAATTGTTACTACGTCATTGTTGTGTATATTTTCAATAACTGCTTCCTATCTTTTCATTTAAAAAGCCTATCTATTTATTTATTTTATTTCCAATCATTACACCACATCCTATCACATCATTTCCTTCCTTTTCCACATCTTTTCCCACTTTCCGAATGGGTCCTTTGTATAGTAATGGACAGCAACGAGAAGTTATCCAATCACTCCCCCCCCCTCCTTTCATTCTTTCTTTGTTTCTCTCTTTCCCTTGTTCTTTGCTTATCCATTTCTCCCAATTTCCTCATTTCAATAACTACATGATTCATTTCTCCTACCATCCTTATTTTCACTAACTTATCCATTTTTCCTACTTACCTTTTTTCACTTATCATCCAACTTACTGTCTACCATCAAAGGTTGATTCTCATTTGGTGAAGTGAATTCATTTCAGCGCTAAATCTGTACTTAGTCAAATATATGCCAAGAAAGCATGAGTCTTACATTCCATATTATTTCTATATATGGTTGATGCTGATGCATGCCAAATATTTTTTATGCTTTATATGGGTAACACCTTCTATGGGGCCTAGACATTTGGTACTTGCCATTATGTGGTTGGTGTGATTAAGTGGCCAGTCATACAATACCTTGGCATTATCTTCTTTGGTTACCTTTTAGAAATGCTTGCCTTAAGAGTCAAACTTAGGACCTTTAGTTTCATTGGTTTCAAATCTACACCATCACTAATTAAGATGCTTGTACTATCCTTTTGGTTTATTCTAGCTCCAATGCTCTTTATCTCCTCATGGTTGGCCAATAATGATAACTGGGTTCATAATCGACATTCCATATCTTTTGAGATTTGTGTAACAAAAGCCTAGCACTAGGTTTCACTGTCTGCTAGCAACCTTTTGCATGTGGCATTAAATGCTTGGACATTTTTGTCATATGGATAATCATTTTGAGGTCGGTAATAAAGGTGGACGCTAAGATTTATTACTTAGTAGTTAGTATGATGTTACACCTTTTCGCCTTACTTCCATTTCAAACTATTAGGGTTTTTGAATTTTCGGAATCTACTCCTTTTCAAAGTCCCATTCTCCTTGTTGTTTTGGTTCTTCTATCTTTAGAGTATGTTACATCCATTGTCCTCATCTTTTAGAGTTGTTGAAGCCTCTGAGTCCCAATGGATGCTTCTCCATAGCTTTTGAGTTATGAAAGAATGATGGGGCTATGCTTTGTTGGGAGTACTATATTGTTGATGAGTTCATATAGATATTCTGGTGTACTCCAATTGTGCCAACCATCATGTACCAATCAATTGTGTTTGAACTAGTAAACTTATGTTAGCCTTCTTTTCTGCTCTTATTTGTTTGATGTCTTCATTTGGTATGAGATTTCTCTTGCCCAATTAGTTTCAATTCTTCGAGATTTTTTTATTTTTATTTTTATTTTATTTTATTTTTGTCTATTCTTGATTTGTCTATTTGGTGTGGCAAGCTAAAAGAGAAACTTAAAAAAGTCGAAGTTGAGCTTAAGGAGAATATTGGTCGCTTATAGCCTTGGATTTGAAGCTTTCTTTAGTGAGAGTTTAGTGTTTAAAGACTAGGCAAGAGTCATCTTAAGTGGTTGAGGACTTTAAGAATTCAAATAAATATGAGGTTAAAAAGTATAATTTCTCTTTACTGGCTTATAATCTTGGATTGACGGTCTACATTGATCAAGTGAAGAAGTCGTATTTTGAGGTGGATGCTTGTCTTTTTAACATTAAAAATGTTGAAAAACTTGAAAAATAGTTTGGGGCTTAGGATCTTCATTTGGATAGTCCAGTTGCGAGCCAATCAGATGATAATCCTAGCAAGTGGGAGATAACCAAAGATAAATTTGAGGCTATTCAGCTAGGATAGAGGTAGAGGACCCCCCTTTTTTGTGAATGGGGAGGCTCCTACATTGGCTTGTGTGAGTATGTTTATTTTTAGGCAAAATTCTTTCAATTAAGGTTGTGCATGAGTTGAGGCCATCCTCATTATTTATAAATTCATAATGTAAAATTATGATATAAAATAGAGAAATTTATATGTAGATTCCTTCTTACTTAATTCTCCCCATTGTCTGAGGTGAAATTTATAGTGCAATGTTTTTTTTTATAAGCTATGAGAATCTTTGAAAGATTAAGACTCATGCTTGTTGCGTCTTCACTAGATGGTCAATCACTTGGTTTTTGATGTGAACTTCTTTATCACTTGATTTGCACTAGTTGTTGATTGCCTGATTCAAGCAATCTCTTAATTCTCATTAGTTCTATATCAACTATTCAATTATGTGATTTTACCGAGTGTTGCTTGAAGAGACTTTAACAAATGGTCTTCCTCACGTGATTTTATATATTGAGGGTTCTTCTTCACTTGATTTCATATACTGAAGGTTTTCATTCTATTTAAATTAGGTGCTCTTGCCATGGTATTTAAATCAGATGTGCATGAATATTAAGCAACTCTACATCTTGAGCAAGTGCTTTCAAGAATCAAAGCACTTTATTATGAATTAGATATGATACAAATTGAGTGCAGTCACCTATACTCTTTGCCTCAAATAATGTCTTCACCTCTAGACCTCAGAGGTTTCCCTCCTATGAACAAGCTTAGAATTAATCCACTATTTTCACCTGAGCTGGGGTATAACCTTAGCTTTGAGAATGGAGGCAACTATTATTGGGTAAAAATATCTAACCTATAGAACTAAAACACATGGGAATTTAAGAGGTGTACGTGGTAGTCAATGAGTCAATAACAAACTAGTACATAGATTTAGAATGTGTTATGCTCGCTAACAAATAATGCCCCATAAGTGGGATGTTTGTAGCAAATGCTCTCACGAGCCACAATGTAGCATTAACCACTAGCAAGACCAATGTTCCCATTATTGATATTATCGACGATATTATTGTGGATAATATTGTTTTAGCCTCCCAGTGATAAAAAAATCCATTAAAAATCGATATTATCTCTGTTTTACTAGAAATATCGATAAAATCTCACATTTTATTGATAATATCGATATTTTATCGATTAAATCTTGTATTTATTGATAAAATATGAGATTTTATTGATAAAATATCAATAAAATACGAGATTTTATCTATATTCCTGGTAGAATAGGAATAATATCGATTTTTGATGGAGGACCGTTGTGAGTTACGAAAACCCCCTCCAAACACTTATTTTTCTCCTTTTTCCCCTTATTTCTACCTTTTGCTACCAAAAGCAAAAGAGTCATTATCAATTTTTGGGGAGAAAAACTTTGTTTTCAAGATTAAAATCACATTTTTTGAATCGGACTTCTGGACACTGTGCAGGTATGAAAATGCATTTTTTTACTTTTTTTGATGTTTATTTTGTCTGAAATCACGTGATTCATACTTGTATTTGGACAGGCCTCATTGAGATTACGAATATATTAAAATATTGATTTAAACAGATTTGTACAACCAAATCCGTTAAATTTGGGCAAATTGAGGATAAACAAGTAATTTGAAAAATATCTCCAAATCGTTTGATTCATCCCAAACTAATCACTATTTACGAATAGAAATACAAATTAAACGTAAGATTGAAAAACACAGATTTAAAGCAAAAAAATTATTATTATTTTTGTTATAAAATTGTAAATTTTGGGAGTAAGCCCTAAAACTATATTTATGTAAAAAATCAATGTTTGGCTCATGATAAATGCAATTTAGTTAGCTCTTTTAAGTAAGGTTTTGTTTGGAAATAGATTTTTATTTTTTATAATTTAATATTAATTATAAATATTTTTTCAAATTGTGAAAAATAAAATTATTTCCTAAAATTTTTAAATATGTTTCTTGATTGGTTTTGAATGTTTAGAGTCCTTTTTAGACATTATTGGATGCATATATGGTGAAGATTTACATGTTCAAGAGTGTTCAAGTCTTTCTCATGTATTCCTTTTGTCAACCTATATGCATTTCTCATGTGCACATTCGTTATTCATGTAATGGTGGCCTTTTAATCCAATTTTTTGCTCAAATTGTATGTTTATTTTTATCATAATTTATTACAAAGTTTCATTGAAAATCTCTCAAAATTTCTCTATTTTTGTAATTTTTTTCTATTTTACTGATAAAGTTCCTGAAAAAAATGATAATATCTCCGATAAAAACAATAATATCTTTTTTCCGGGCCACCGATAAATAAGTATTTATCTATAATATAAACACCGAGCGAGACATTACAAGAAAAAATATAAAAGCAACGCAGGTGAATAGGCAAGGTGATCAGATCTTGATTTGACCCTACACTCCCTAATTCATCTCTTGAGTTTCTATTCTTAAAAATGTTTGCCGATTTAAGCATTGAACTAGTATAATTGGAGATTACTCTGACACCCTTGTAACCTTGTCAATTTTGTAGGCCTCATGACACTTTTCCAAGCAGCTTAGTCACAAGTCAGTGCTTGCAAATGGAGATACTGCTAAGTCAATAGGTTGTGGACTTTGGCAACAAGAATTGGAATGTAGCATATATTGCTGAAACATTTTTGTACGTGTGGAAGGACTATAATAGCAAAAAAGAAAGGTATTATTGACTTGGTGCAATAGACAATCAAAATTGATTATTTAGAAAATATACATTTCAATGTTTTAGAGAGGATCACCTGGCACAATGGTAAGGCTCTTCGCAAATGTTGATCTTAAGCAATGATATTGATTAATAACAAAACTTATAAATGACTTTTTAAGAGCACTGCAAGGTTTGCTTAATATTTCAGATAATGTGAGCTAAAAGAAATCAATCATGAAGGTTTCTACCATTGTATGGGATAAAAATCAAAAAGCAAAGCCTAGCTATTCATTTAAAGTTGAAGACCAAATAGTAAAGAAAAGGAGTTTAAGTGTTTAAAAAGATTATGAAAATGGAGTCTCCACTAAACATTTTGGAGATAAATGGACAATTTTCTTGAGGCCACTGCTAGTTGACTGAAGGAGTCACCTCTAGGCGAGTTCTAGTTGCCTGAACCTAAGGAAAACATCCTGAAGATTGGATTAGCCACCTCCAATCAACTGTAGTAAAAAATAGTTGATTATAGATCTAAGATAGATATTCTAAACCTTTTAAATGAAAGTTCAAGTTGCGATCCAAAGAGGCTCAAGGCAACTAAAAAAAGCAACCAGTTTATTGGACAAAATGAAGAACTCTTTAGAAGTAGGCCGTGGAAGGCCATTTGACTGGAGGAGATGTAAGGATATTTTGAAATCATGGGAGGTTTTCATCAGTTGACTAAAGAACCATGAGGGCATGCTCAATTCTAGGGGGACGACCACTAGTTGATTAGAGAGTTTCGCTAGTTGACCGTTGTTGAGATTTTGTGTCTAACAGACGACACAAATTATCTTTCTTACCAAAATCAGGCGAAATTTGATCGGTATGAGAGCATTCAATGCGTTGCAGGCTTTCTAATGGTTCATTTTCAGTTGATTTATAAATTAGAGGAGCCTTAAAGGCAACTTATTTTCTTTAGCCCACCTTTTGGCAACCTTTGTCTCAGGTGGATTAAAGTTCCCAAAGCATTCAAGAGCAATCATTACCAACAATCCAAGAAAAGTTTCTCAAGCACATTAAATGTTCAAGAGCTTCAATTTCCATGAGATTCATTTTTTGTAAATCAGCCTATTAAGAGGTGTTGGATAGCTTAAAATCACTTACCCTTGGTCTATATAAGAACGACTTAGATCACATCGAGAATTAGTCAAAGGCAAAATCTTGACACTGCTCCCAAGGAGTGCAGTCAGAGGCAAATTTCTTGACACTGCTCCCAAGGAGTGCAGTCAAAGGCAAAACTTCCTGACTACGCTCCCAAGGAGCGCAGTCAAAGGCAAAACTTCCTGACTATGCTCCCAAGGAACGCAGTCAAAGGCAAAATCCTAACTACGCTCCCAAGTAGTGGAGTCAAAGGCAAAATCCTGACATCACTCCCAAGAAGCGCAGTCAGAGGCAAGCTTCATATGCTCCCAAGGAGCACAGCCAAAGCCAAAACTTCCTGACTACGCTCCTAAGGAGCGCAGTCAAAGCAAAATCCTTACTATGCTCTCAAGGAGTGCAGTCAAAGACAACTTTCTGACACCGTTGCCAATGAGCGTAGTTAGAGGCAAACTTCCTGACTACCCTCCCGAGAAATGCAGTCAAAGGCAAAACTTCCTAACTACGCTCCCAAGGAGGTAGTCAAAGGCAAAATTCTGATACCATTCCTAAGGAGCACAGTCAGAGGCAAACCACCTGACTACGCTCCTAAGGAGCACAATCAAAGGTAAAACTTCTTGACTACGCTTCAAGGAGCATAGTCAAAGGCAAAATCCTAACTATGCTCCCAAGGAGCGCAGTTAAAGGTAGAATCTTGACACCGCTCCCAAGGAGCGCGGTCAGAGGCAAACTTCCTGATTACTCTCCCAATGAGTGCAGTCAAAGGCAAAACTTCCTAACTATGCTCCCAAGGAGCATAGTCAAAGGCAAATTCCTTACTATGTAGTTGAGAAATTTACATTTTCCTCTCAAGGAGCATAGCTGAGAATTTTACAATCTACCCCCAAAGAGAGGAGTCAGGCTCTGGGAGCTTATAAATAACCCTTCATTCTCTCATTTGAGATATAAAAACTTTCTTGGATTGAAGGCTTTGAGGATTCTTCAAGAGGCAGTTGCCTCCCTTGACGCTAGAGGTTTTTAGCCTACTGGATAATTATTTTTTACGAGGTGGGTGCCTACCTTAACGCTAGAGGCTTTTGGACAAATAAGATCCCAATCTTCGTCATCGACCACGATTTCCTTCTGCACCACTTAGAGGTTTTTAGAAGCTGACGATCAAATTCTTGTTCCAGCATTGCTAAATGGGAAATTTCTTTTGTCGATTTGTTGTTGGATGTCGTCTGTGCATCTTTCTTCGGTGTAATGATTCCACTCTTCATGCAATGATTAATAATTCTCTTTACTATCTTGCATTTAACTGTCGGGTGATTGATGCCCCGATGGTAATAACAGTATAGGGGATGGTTCACCTTATCTGCTTCCGTTGGGAGAAAGGGTTTCTGTAGTTTTATAATGTCTGATTGAATGAGCCCTAATAGAATTGGTACCACCTTCTCATGAGAATACTGGTATTTTGGCTTTGGGATCTCCCTTTTCTTTTGATGTTTGTCATTACCACCAATTTTAGTCTTAGTGGTATTGATAGAAATGTTCGGTTTACCTTTTTCTGCTTATTTCTTCTTAAGCCGGAAGATGCTTTCTTTTTGCATATCATCTCAGACTTTACTTTTTTTAGAGAGGGAGAGAAGGCGTTCCTTTTGACTTGCCTTGTTGACTAGCGCCCGGAAGGTAGTGATCTGCACATTCACCAGAATCGTGAGGTCGACCTTGATGCCATTGCGACATAGGTAGATTCTTTGCTCCTCTGTTAAGGTTGCCTCGCATTTGCTGGCTTCCTTTTACCAGCGAGAGACGAATTCTTCTATTGATTCATCATCCCTTTGCTTCATGGGGGAGAGATCTGCCAATGTAACATCTTTCATAGTCACAAAGAATTTGACTAGGAACAGGTTTTGCATGTCATTTCAAGTTTTGACTGACCCCGCGGGTAGCGTCAAATAACATTGGAATTCGGGCCCTTTGAGGGAGGAATTGAACAATCTTAAACAGAGGTTGTGATAAATGACATAGTTTTTCATCTTAAGGTTGAAGAGGGTAAGATGGTGCTGAGGATTGTAAATTCTATCAAATATATGGAAATCTATCATTTTGAAGTCCGGCGGGAATGACTCATTCTCAATTTCTAGAGGATAAGGCCAATGATATATGTTAGACATTTGAGAAGGCAAGTTTATTTGCCTTTGAGCCATCCAATCATTCATCATTTCGTTGAAATGAGTCACTGAATCCACATTCATTTGAAATGGTGGTGCTAGCACACTTGCGCCGTTTGTGGTTGAATGTTCACACTAAATGGCTGTGCATAGAGATTGATATTAGGCGGGTGCCAAGGCGAGGCAACCGGGGAAACGAGGAGTGAGCCTTCCGCCCCTACAGGGTTCCCTCTTGGTGGATAGAAGATAAACAATCGCAATGGCATGACCGTTGCCATAAGTGGAGCATTGAGAGGATGCGCAGGATTGGAAGGTTGACCAGAATTGGAAGTTTGGTCAGTATTTTATTGTGCATATAATTCTCGCAAATGCTGGTTTTCAGCTTCTAGCTGCTACAATCGTTTAGTTATCTCCTCTATGTATGCAGTAGTTGTTTTACCCTTAGTCATGTATGACTTGACTATCGGGAAGGTTTGATGAGTATGCATCAATTGGTGAGGAGGTGTGGCCGCCTGATCCTCTCTCCCAATGTCTTCTGACAAAGAATGAAACAATGGGGGAGGTACCATAAACCTGGCCATTGACCTCGTAACCATCCTCGGATGAGGTGGGCTGGGCAATACTGATGACGGGTCCTTGTTAGCTGAAGTGGTGCTGACACTAACGTGCTGCACCTTCTTCTTCTTCTGTTCTCTTTTCTTTAGGTTACCAGAGTTTGCCCTTCTCTTTCTCTTTTCTCTACCTTTGATGCCTTTCTTGGCATCTGAAGGGTCCTTGTCTTATCAATTTCTCTCTTCTAAGAACAAGAGAGATTTGCTAGGGCAGCAAACATATTGTTGCCCAAACAATCATCCGGGGGGGGGGGGGGGGTTGAGTTTCTTCCACT
>JAYJMB010025071.1:36431-85591 GCA_036873735.1 Pouteria campechiana
CCCCCCCCCCCCCCCCCCCACGATGTTCTTCCAAGTGCACTATGCTTCTTGGATAGTAGTTTCGATCCTTCTTTCTTTTCTTGGATAGTCAACCTGTGGGTTGACCTCTTCTTAGATTGTTCCTCCTCCTGGTTCTTTTGGAAGATTGACCATACCCTTTGGGAGTCTTGCTCAATACATATCTCCCAAGGCGATTAGCATGTTTGAGATCTATAGGAGTTTGTATCTATCTCCCATTCATCGTCTTGGGAGCCCGACTACTTTTGATTCTAAGATTTCTTGGAGCAGTGTTATAGATAGGTTCATCTTCGACAACTCGAGGAGGAGGGGGAACAGCCTTCCTCCTTTGTCTTCGGTTCTTCTTATGCTTCTTCTCTCCAACCTCATTGCTGACAGAGGTTAAGGCAGGTGAAGCAGTTTTGGAAACCGATTGAGCAACCTTGGGTGCTGCAGGAACTTGGAAGATGCCAACGCAGTCCCAGGTAAGGGAGGAATTGGAGCCAACTCCATTTTATAAACTACTGGTTGCTGACATGATGAAGGAGTAAGGGACACTCCTGTTGAAGTTGCACGGGGTGTTGAAGGCGAAATCGCCACCTGGCAGGAATCCAAATGCAAGTGATGTTGCCATTGGAAAAGACTTCTGAAAGAGAGAGTAAATGTAGAAACAACTAAAATCTGCAAAGAGCGAAAGAAGAATTTTGTCAGTTCCATGAAAAATAAGGTATCTAAAATGCATTGATATTATTTTCCTTCAAGATGAAAGGTGGGATAATTCACGTCGGGTTCACCATTTTTATAACAAGTATAAAAAGAGGAACACAAACAAAAATGGAATGATATAAAGATTAGTCATTTGATGGAATGAATCAAACAATTTCTATTTTTATTTATTGTCCTTAATTGATTACACTTGCTATGTACTTTTCCTTTTAATCAAAAGTTTTCTCCCATTGTAGAAATGTAATTAGAACCATTTGTAGTCTGGGATGTGAATATCTTCCATTGTGGAGATATAATTAGGACCATTTGTGGTCTGTGATGTGAATATGCAATTTTCTGATGTACACAGCAAGTGTAATCAACTGAGGACAATCAATAAAAATGAAAATTGTTTAATTTATTTCATCAAATGACAAATCTTTATATTGTTACATTTTTGTTTGTGTTCCTCTTTTTGTACTTGTTACAAAAATAGTAAACCCGATGTGAATCATCCCATCTTTCATTTTGAAGGAAAAGTAATATCAATGCATTTTAGAGACCTTATTTTTCATAAAACTGACTAAGTTCTTCTTTTGCTCTTTGCAGATTTTTAGTTGTTTTTGCATTTATTCTTTCATAAGACTTTTTCAATGGCAACATGACTTGCATTTGTATTCCTGCCAGGTGGCGGTTATGCTGTCAATACATCACACAAATTCGACAGGAGTGTTCCTCACTCCATTATGTTGCCAACCGGTCAGCTACCGGTAGTTTACAAGAGGGAGTCGGCTCCAATTCCTCCTTTACTTGGGGCTACGTTGGCATCTTCCAAGACAGTTCCAACGACGCCTAAGGTTGCTCAATCGGTTTCCGAAGCTGCTTCACCTGCCTCAACCTCTGTCCGCAATGAGGTTGGATAGAAGAAGCATAAGAAGAACCGAAGACAAAGGAGGAAGGCTGTTCTCCCTCCTACTCAAGTTGTCGGAGATGAACCTGTCTCTAACACTGCTTTAAGAAATCCCAGAATCAAAAGTAGCCGGACTCCTTCCCACGTCGAGCAGAAGACGAAAGTGACAACTTTCTACCTTCTTAAGATGATGAATGGGAGGCAGACACAAACTCCTATCGATCTCAAACATGCTGATCGCCTTGGGAGATATGCGTTGAACAAGACTTCCAAAGGGTGTGCTCAGCCTTCTAAAGGAACTGGGAGAAGGAACAAGTCTAAAAAGAGGTCAACCCGCAGGTTGACTATCCAAAAAAGAGGGAAGGATGGAAGCTGCTATCCAAGAAGCATACGGCAATTGGAAGAAAATCATTCACCCCCCACCCCTCGTCCCCCAAGATGATTGTTTGGGCGATAATATGTTTGCTGCCCTAGCAAATTTCTCTTGTTCTCAGAGGAGAGAAATTGACAGGACAGACATCCTTCAAATGCCAAGAAAGGCATCGAAGATAGAGAAAAGAGAAAGAAGGGTTGACTCTGGTAGCCTAAAGAAAAGTGAACAGAAGAAGAGGAAGGTGCCCGTTAGTGTTAGCACCACTTCAGCTAACAAGGACCCATCACTAGCACTGCCTAGCCCACCTTGTCCGAGGATGGTTACGAGATCAATGGCCAAGCTTATAGTACCTCTCCCAATGTTCCATTCTTTGTCAGAAGACATTGGGAGAGAGGATCAAGCATTCACACCTCCTCACCAATTAATGCATACTCATGAAATCTTCTCGATAGTCATGTCATACACGACTGAGGGTAATGCAGTTACTACATCCATATAGGAGATAACTAAATGATTGGAGCAGCTAGAAGTTGAAAACCAACATTTGTGAGAATTATGTGCACAACAAAATGCTGACCAAACTTCCAATTCTGGTCAACTTTCCAATCCTGTGCATCCTCTCAACGCTCCATCTATGGGAACGGTCATGCCATTGCAACTGTTTATCTTCTATCCACCAAGAGGGAACCCTGTAGGGGTGGAAGGCTCACTCCTCGTTTCCCCGGTTGCCTTGCCTTGGCAACCACCTATTATTAATCTCTGTGCACAGCCATTTGGTGCAAATGTTCAATCACGACAATTCGACGCAAGTGTGCAGGCACTACCATTTTAGATGAAGGTGGATTCACTGGTCCATTTCAACAAAATGATGAATGATTGGATGACTCAAAGGCAAATAAACTTGCCTTCTCAAATGCCTAACATATAGCATCGGCCTTATCCTCTGGAAATTGAGAATGAGCCATTCCCGACGGACTTCAAAATGATAGATTTTCATACATTTGATGGAACGGATGATCCTCAGTATCAGCAACCTCTGTTAGGTACAGGTCTTTGACAGACTCATCTACCAGTGCATTAATGAGTGCTTACCGAGACTCCTTAGAGAGCTGAAGTGCATCATATATGCTCAGTCTTGCTGGAATTCTGCATAAGTGAGCGATGACATCATACTCTGGTTTATTTTTGGCTTTGGAGCTTTGAGGATTCTTCAAGAGGCAGGTGCCTCTCCTGACACCAATGGCCTTTGACCACTGGTAATTTCTCTAGTGCCTAAAGGCACTCTACCATACCCCACCATGGTACACACGTGGGTTCCACCCACACTGTGGTAATGGTGGGTTCCATATAATTAGTAGATAACAGGATAATGCTGGATCAGACATTTAAAATACATTAAATCCTGTTTAAACACTAATTAAACTCCATAAATGGCAGAGTTACCCTGTAAATGCCCCATAAGTCAGGAAAATAATGACATGTTCCTTATTCATCATCTTACACTAATTAAGGATTGTCTTTAGCACTAATAACTGTCATTAGTGCTAACTATGATTGAGCTTAATTAACTTAAAGTGTTGTTAGGCTTAATTCATATAACCTGTCTCTACGATGTCTCACAGGTGAAAAGGCAGAGATCACCTGTTTCCAGTTTTCCATGAGATATTGCAAAACACCATTTATTCAACTACTTAAAAGCTTAAGCCTAAGACTAAGTCATTGAGTCATAATTCATCGAGTCATTGAGTTATGACTCACCAAGTCAAACCTTAGCAAATATTATTCATCCACTCACCCGAAAAGCCTATGTGAGAACTGAGTCATTGAGTCATGACTCACCGAGTCAAACCTTAGCAAATACTATTCATCCACACATCCAAAAAGCCTAAGTGAGGACCAAGTCATTGAGTCATGACTCACTGAGTCAAACCTTAACAAACACTATTTATCCACTCCCCCAAAAGGCCTAAGTGAAGACCGAGTCACCGAGTCAAACTTTAGCAAATACTATTCATCCACACATCCAAAAAGCCTAAGTGAGGACCGGGTCACTAAGTCATGACTCACCGAGTCAACCCTTAGCCAACATTATTTATCTACTCATTCAAAAAGCCTAAGTGAAGACTGAGTTACTAAGTCATGACTCATCGAGTCAACCCTTAGCCAACATTATTC
Source organism: Pouteria campechiana (assembly GCA_036873735.1). Taxonomy (NCBI): domain Eukaryota; kingdom Viridiplantae; phylum Streptophyta; class Magnoliopsida; order Ericales; family Sapotaceae; genus Pouteria; species Pouteria campechiana. The sequence continues at coordinate 40,592 of JAYJMB010025071.1, forward strand.
ATCTACTCATCCAAAAAACCTAAGTTAAGACTGAGTCATTGAATCATGACTCACCGAGTCAAACCTTAGCCAATATTATTCATCCATCTGTCCCAAAACCCTAACTTAGGATCGAGTCATGAAGTCATGACTCACCAAGTCAAACCTTAGCAAAACCACTTTAATCAGCTAAACTCAATCAACCTGACCTACTCTTCCCAAGTTTCTCATGGGCAATTTGAGAAAGCTGACCAAAACCCAGTCAACCTGGCCCACTCTTCCTAAGCTTCTCATGGGCAATGTGAGAAAGCTGATCAAAACCCAGTCAACTTGGCCCGCACTTTCTAGGCTTCTCATGGGCAATGTGAGAGAGCCAAGCACTTGTTTTTTTCCAGTCTCTTTTAAGTCTAAATACAATAGAGATCACCTGGTCTTGAGTTCTTCCGGGATATACCAATTGGGTCACAAACCACTTACTGTCTCTATGATTTCTTACAGTTTAAATAAAAGAAATCACCCAGTATCGATTCCATCTAGGACATACCAATTGGATAAAAACACTCGTTCTTTAGGTTGACCTAGTGTCTAGCAACCCAGTTTAGAGACATGTCATCCTCTCCGCCCATTGACTTGAGGCGATCCACTAAATTTCAAATCATTGCAATGTGCTCGGCAATCCCAAAGATAGCACAAATTTATTTGAGATAGTTTTTTTTTATTGTGTCTTTAAATGCATTGTACTTTTTCTTTTAATCAAGGGTTTTCTCCCATTGTGGAGATGTAATTAGGATCACTTGTGGTCTGGGATGTGAATATACAATTTTCTGATGTACACAGTAAGTGTAATTAATTGAGGATAATCAATAAAAATGAAAATTATTTGATCCATTATTACAAATCCTCATATTGTTCCATTTTTTCTTTCCTCTTTTTGTACTTGTTACAAAAATGGTGAACCTGACATGAAAAATCTCACCCTTCATCTTTAAGGAAAAGTAATGCTAATGCATCTTTGAGATCTTATTTTTCATAAAACTGACTAAGTTCTTCTTTGCTCTAGGCAGATCTTCGGTCGTTTTTTGCATTTACTCCCTCTTTTTCAGAAGTCACTTTCAATGGCTAGATCAGTTGCATTTGGATTTTTGCCAGGTGGCGACTTCGCCATCAACTCACCACAGAACTTTGATAGCAGTTTCCCTCACTCCTTTATCATAGTCCCGACTGGCCTGGCACTGGTTATCTATAAAAGGGATTCAGCTGCCTTGATTCCTTCCTCATCCGAGGCCGCTCCACCAACATCTAAGGTTGCTCCACCAGCACCCAAGGCTATTTCCACTGTCCTAAACTCCAGCAATAAGGAGATTGAGAAGAAGAAGACAGAGAAAAATAGGTGGCAGAGGAGAAAAGTTGTTTCTTCTCATGCTCCTAGAATCGTTGAGATGAACCCATCTTCGGCACCGCTCCAGACTCCTCTAAAGCTAGGAGTACATGGACCTTTTCTTCTGTCCAGAAGAGAGTGAAGGTTGTAACTCTCAATCTCTCTAATGCAATCAAGGGGAAGCAGACACGAACTCCCATCAGTCCCGAACATGCTAATCACCTTGGGAGACATGCATTGAGCAAAGCTGCTAAGGGCTGTGCTCAACCTGCCAAGGGAACTCGAAGAAGGACAATAAAGAGGAAACAAATCCAAGAAAAGGTCAACCCACAGGTTGACCATTCAAGAAAAAAGGAAGGATGGAAGCTACCTTCTGAGAAGCACACTGCAGCAGTACCAAGACCATCTCCATCCCAAGATGAATGCCTAGGCAACAACATGTTTGCTATCCTGGCAAATCTTTTATATTCTCAGACAAGAGAGATTGGTAGGATAGACACCATTCAGATCCTAAGAAAGTCGTCGAAGGTAGAGAAAAGAGAAAGAAGGGCCGACTCTGGTAGCCCAAAGAAAAGAAACCAGAAGAAGAGGAAGGTGCAACTCGTTAGTATCTGCACCACTTCAGCTGAAAGGGACCCATCACCGACACCACCTAGTCTACCTCGTCCGGGGATGGTTAGGAGGTCAATGGCCAGGCTTATGGTATCTCCTCCAATGTTTCATTTTTTGTCAGAAGACATTGGGAGAGAGGATCAGGCGTTCACATCTCCTCACCAATTGATGCATACTCATCAAACATTCCCGATAGTCTTATCATACATGACTGAGGGTAATACAACTGTTACATCCATAGATGAGATAACTAAACAATTAGAGCAGTTAAAGGCTGAAAACCAGCATTTGCGAGAATTATGTGCGCAACAAAATGTTGGTCAAACTTCTAAGTCTGGTCAACCTTCCAATACTGTGCATCATCTCAATGCTCCATCTATGGGAACAACCATGCCACTGTGACAGTTTGTCTTCTATCCACCAAGAGGGGACCCTATAGCCCCTCGTTTCCTCGGCTACCTCGCCTTAACAACCAACCCGCATAATGGGAGAAAACCCTTGATTAAAAGGAAAAGTATAATGCATCTTAGAAACCAAAAAATAAAACATATTCTCTCTCAAAATGAATTTGTGTTGTCTTTGGAATCGCCGGGTACATTGCAATGACTTGATATTTAGGAGATCGTCTCAAATCAATGAGCGGATAGAATGACATGACTCTAGACTGGGTTGCTAGATGTTGGGTCAACCTAATAGATGAGTGTTTTGATCCAATTAGTTTGTCCTGGGTAGAATCAAGACCGAGTGATTTTTACTGGTTTTTTGGATGAGTAGATGAATAGTGTTAGCTAAGGGTCAACTTGGTGAGTCATGACTCAGTGACTCGGTCCTCACTTAGGCTTATTGGATGTGTGGATAAATAACGTTTGCTAAAGTTTGACTTGGTGAGTCATGACTCAGTGACTCGGTCCTCACTTAGGCTTTTTGGGTGAGTGGATGAATAATGTTTACTAAGGTTTAACTCGGTTAGTCACAACTCAATGACTCGGTGAATCATGACTCAATGACTCGGTCCTAGACTTAGGCTTTTAAGTAGTTAGATGAGTGGTGTTTTCCAATATCCCATGGAAAACTGGAAGCGAGCGATCTCTGCCTTTCACCTGTGAGAGATCGTAGAGACAGGTTACATGAATTAAGCTTAATTAACTTTAAGTTAATTAAGCCTAATCATAGTTAGCACTAATGACAATGATCAGTGCTAATGACAATCCTTAATTAGTTTAAGATGATGAATAAGGAACATGTCATCATTTTCCTAACTTATGGTGCATTTACAGGGTAACTCTGCCATTTATGGAGTTTAATTAGTGTTTAAACAGGGTTTAATGTGTTTTAAATGTCTGATCCAGCATTATCCTGTTGTCCACTAATCATATGGAACCCACCATTGCCACAGCATGGGTGGGACCTACATTTGTACCATGGTGGGGTCATGGCAAAGTGCCTTTAGGCACTAGAGAAATAACCAGTGGTCAAAGGCCGCTGGCGTAAGGAGAGGCACCTACCTTTTGAAAAATTCTCAATTCTCTAAAGCCAAAAATCTCTCTAGCTAATTCGTCCCCTAAGAAAAAATAGGAGGGGTATTTATTGAGTCTGTTTGCCTCTCTTCACAAATTTTCTTCTTTGACAACGCCACTTGAAGTCGTTAGTTGTGGGACCAGGTGTCGTGCTTACTTACCTCTTAATTAGCACAGACGTGAATTAATAGGTTATCCGATGGGTCCTATTGACTGTAAGCATGCGTATTGATTCAAAATTTATAGCACCACCTAATGCGGGCCATGGGATGCCACTTCTCCTTTTTTCATACCAAAATGTCAAACTTTGAAAAGGTAGCATCACGTGTATGTGTTTACTTTTTGGCTCTGCTTCTAAAATAGGCCCTCTCAATGCTTACTTTCATGGCATTTCAGCAATAAAAAATTATGCCAATCTCCATCTCCCTATGTAGAACTTCTTGGCAACCAACTTGCATCCCATAGAAATCATATGGAGCATGTCTTAAACCAAAAACCGGCGTGGAATTTGGACGGTGCTGATGATTATCCTCTTCCAATATACTCAAAAATCTGTTTTTCCATTGGTCCATCCACTTCTCTCGAAGTTTTCTCTTGTTTATTGCTTGCACATCTGACTTCATGACATGGACAACTTTTTTTTTGCCTACGCGAGTTGATTGCGGAGATAGGCCATGCCTTGTGCTTCTTGGAGACGTCATTGTCTTGTATGATCATCAATATCTAAAGCAAGTAGGGTGGTTATTAATGTCTTTTTGACTTTCCCACTTTATTATTTTCCCTTGGAAGCTACGTTTCAAAGTTGCTTATCAAGCTCCAATAGTGATGTTGACTTTAGTGGCCTTGAGTGAACCCCATCCTTTTGCTTTATGGGTGTAACTTTTACTCTTGTATATGCTAGAAACAAAGAGAGAGTTTTGCCTACGTCTCTCAAGTTGGTTTTGACCAGAAATTTTTAGCCTTTTGCAACGCTGCTTGGCTGTGCAACACCTTGTCATTGGACTTCGTCTACACGACCCGTCCCTTCACATTTTACCATTGTTCGATTATGCAAGTTGAGGTTTTTTGAGCGTGGCTTGCTACAACATTTGATTGCTTGACATGGGTGGCTTTTTCCATGTTGTAGCTTGGCAAGGCTGGTAATCTCATTTGTTGCTTTCAACTACACATCCTGGCATTTTGCGACACCAAATACCTGTCCAGATCATGCAATTTGTGCTCAATAACATTTTTTGCCAGACAACAGCTTGGAATTTCACTTAAATGAAACAAATTCAGCTCATGGTTGTGGATTAACAAGCCTCCATTCAATGCTATATTTCTTATTCCCGTTGATTCTTAATGTTGGATTTTATCCACCCTCAACAACTACGAAGGCATTGGGCTGAAGGAGCCAGACTAGGGCCAGAATATAGACGCTTCAGAGCACTAGACAGCTGATCAGAAGAGAACAAACCTACAACAAGGCCGAAAGGAAAAAGTTAGCAACTTCAAAGAAAGATATTAGTACCTTCTTATTAATAATATATATAAAAAGTGGGCGAGAGATACTCCCCTGTAAAAGTGATAGAAGGACGAGAGGCAGCAGCAGAAGTGGACACCTCAACAACTACTAAAGTTTCTTGCGTCCTTGCAACCGCTGGCTTCTTCGGACCTCTTCCATCTCCTCAGCAGCAACCTCTGCGGATCTCCTGGCTGTAGTCAACTTTGGACCCACCACCAGAGCTGCACCAACTATAGGCTTGGAACTAAAAGAGATAGAACCAGCCGAAAAAGGAATTACAAGGGAAGCCCATACATATAAGGAGGAATAAAAAAAAATCAGTATGTAAGAAGAGGGATATGTTACCCCTCTAGAGGGACTATCAACATCCCCCAGAGAACATACCCGCTTCCCGATGGTGACATTGGAAAAGGAGGATGTAGGCGGATCCGCTATGGTGGCCTAACCAAGTCCGGAGGAAGAATGAGGCGTGGAAGTTTGTGAAGTGCTCCCGCCAGAGTAGAGATCAACGGGACCAACCTCGCAAGGAATATCAACCCCTAGCGACTTTGGTTGGATATCCAAAGCTGGTTACCGCTTCCTATCAAAACTAGTAGAAGCATGAAAGTTCTACTTCTGGGCAATCGTTTTAATTCTTTGCCTGGGTAGAGGAGCCGCCTGATCAGGAATAGAAGCAGATGCACGAGTGGGAGGAAAGCGAGAAGTTGTGCGGAAATAAGGAATAAGGTCTTGTTCCTGCTCTATAGTAGATCCCAGGTCTGGGAACAAAGAAGACAGATAAGGAAGATCAGGAGTGACGATCTCTTGACCAGGAAAGCACACGGAAAATCCACCTGGCAACAATGGCCCATGGAGGAAACAACATCTACTAACAACAGGCCCATAGTCATTAGCCTATACCTAAGGATATACAAACTATATCGCTCTAAAGGAGAAAGAGCAATTGGAAGACGAATCGGACTGGTCGTCCAAGCCACCGGAAAAGGGAGACCCCCTGCAACCTTGACCCTAGCTTAATGACTTTTCTAGTCATTGTCTGGGTCAGCGGTTTGCGCGAAAGCTTGCGCCAGGGAGCATGGGGGATAGAATAAAAGTAATAGCTAGAATGAAGAGCTTTACTCAACTTAAAAATAGTAGAAAACATTGAGAGGGTGAAAATAGAAATCTCTCAAAGATTATGGACCCAACGACAAAGGGACATGACATAATGCCAGCTATTCGGGACCAATTGTCCCAGAGAAATATTGTAGCCACGAAGAAGAGCAAAAATGAAATGGGTTTGATCTAAACGAAATCCCACCCTAAGAGAACCTAAAGAAACAGGAACCATATTTTCGCGAGGATGCCATGGCAAGGCAGTGGGTTCTGAAAACACCCAACTCATACCCTTTGGCAAAGGGTAGAGCCGGAATGCCTCCACGACACTGTCTGACAGACGTGGATGAGACCTCTTGACAGCCATGAGAAAGACAGACAGAGAAATGAGAATGAAAGACAAAGATAGGTTACTAGAGGAGAAGAAGAGAACAACAACAGCTCAAAGAAAGAAGGGATGAAGAAGAAACCAAAAGCGAGAAATAATTTTTTGTATTTGCAGCGGCATCTTAAAGACGTCTCTCAACGAAATCGTCTAGTATTTCGTGCAAAACCAGATAAATGATAGCCTGGGGATTTGTGCAAATCAGAAACTTGTCGTTTTACATCCCGTTGTATTTAAACCTCGTACACGTGGGCAAATAGAAACATCGAAGGGTCACATCAGTACGGATAAAGCTGTCGCAGAATTATTGGCATCATAATTCAAACAAAAAAAGGAGGGTTGAGGGGGCCGCACAAAGGCGCTTGAAACATAGAATTCCGGATCTGCTGGAAGTAAATATTTGAGCGGAGCCGCTTGGGCAGGCGCTACAAAAGCAGAAGCGTTCAACAAGGCGATATGAGGATCATGAGGAGAACAACAGATAAGAACAAATGGGACTAGCATCTTAGATTGCCAGAGGCGCTTTAGGCTTATCGCACCACTCACCGCACAACAACTAATGCAACTCCATATTCCTTGGTATTCGGGGCAAAGGCGGTCTTACCCTTGGAACTGCAAGTACAAGGATTGACATTAGATCAACAAGCCAAGTTGTGGTTTGAGAAACTTGATACTTTAGATGAAAAGCGGTCTCAAGTAAAGCAAAGGATCGAGTTATACTAAGCCCATATGACTGAGGCATATAACTAATTAGTTAAGCACCAAGATTTTTGTCCAGGTGACTTGGTTCTCAATCTAAGGACCGAACCAATAGCAAGTGGCAAGTTAATTAGCAAGTTTAAGCCCAAATAGGAATGACCTTACATCATACAAGAGGCTTATGTCAATGGCTCGTACAAGATTGTAAATGGTAATGGCATAGGAGAATTGCCTATTAGTAGGCATTTCCTAAAGCATTACATGAGTCGGGAGGGAGCAAACACTGGGGGCATTTGTTCCCCCCTTTCCTAATCCTTGCAAATGTTTTTCAAACAGTTTGGATTGTATATGAGGGTTAAATCACTACTATGCAGAGAATGTACAAAAAGAAACATGTCAAGAAGCAAGCATGAAAAGTGTTAAAACAACGTATTCATTTGCCTGATCGAGATTGGGAGCTAACAAATTCTCCTTTGTAAATTCCATTACTATGCCTTCGCCAGTCATGCTGTCAAGACTGCTAGGCTTGGTATCTAGCTCAGAAACTTTTGTTGATGGATTTTCTAAGACAGCAATCACTTCGGGGGTAGCATTTGCAAGTCCAGCATTGCAAACCTCCAAGGGAGCTGGTTTAGATATAACTCAGGGATCTGTCGCCTTAAGCAGATAACATTGTGGTTATGTTGGCAGATAAATTTGGCACTCGATCATTGGATGGCATCCTATCTGGCTCTAAATCTTCCCCGGATTTATATAGGGATGTATACACATTAACAAGAGTATCCTCTTTAGGCCTCACTTGGTCATTGCACCCCTTTGCAGGAGTTGCCCTCTCATTTGCAATTTTCAATTCTTCGGCCAATGCAGGTTGGGGAACCCTGCAATTGATAGCGAGACTACTGGATGATGCTTCACCTGGGAAATCGGGAGAAGGGTTTGTGGTTGTAGCTCTTATTATATATCCAACATTAGCCCCCTATGCAACCTAACTTAGGTTGGTAGCTTGCTGAGGAGATTGTCCCCAGATCTGAACTGCTCGGTCATCTATATAATAACAATTAAAGTTGGCCTCATAACGCTTTGCTGTCTCAGCTAATTGCAAGAGCAACAACAAAATCTACAAAAAGAATTAAAAAAAAAGCAAAGCATGTATTTATAAGCTAAAAGAAGAAAAAAAAGACACGACTGAAAGTACTTATTCTCACTATTCTCCACGAATTAATAATCCAATGCTGCACGAGAAGGGACATTGAGAATCTGACGATTCACTTCAGGCTCCTCTGAGTAAATGTTGTAACGCTCACCATACCCATACCACCCAACATCATTTACATCCGCTCTCTCAATATTTCGACGAGTAAGCCCTACTTCCATCCACAGAACCCTACCTGGCTGAGTTGCATTTCGGTGGTGATCATAATAATTCCAAAAGTGGGCATAATCCTCCCCCTTAGAACACTCTCTGGTAGAATTCCATGGCGGATAAGTCTCAATTCGATAGTTTGGAGAGGCCTAATCACATAACTTTCTACCGCTTACCGCATACCACCATGCATAATTATATATGATGTGGACTTGTCTTATACTGTCAGGCAAAAAGATGGTGCGGTTCTAGAAGTCGCTGGTAAATCGAATCCAATGGGTATACCATCTATGAACTCCGATATCGGCTTCTCGCTCTTTTTGAGAGACTTCAATAATGCCCCCTGGGACTTAGTCAAAACCAAACTGATGTGCAAATCTCTATGGGAAGTATGGTTTTATTCTAAAGCTACCCCTTTCTCATGACGGTAGTAGATAACCTTGAATTGCCACGATATAGTTCAACGGCTTGCTAGTGATGTCGTTCTGAGGAGATAAATCATAACCCTTCTCATTAAAGACAGAGATCGACCGATACATCTCATCAGAAAATCAATGCAGATGAAGCAGCTTGTGAGTGATTGCTTGGAAGCTGAGTTTCGTCATTGATTTCTTTGCAAATTGTATCATCGTCACACCTTCCTCTGGGAAACTAACTGCCCCCCCCATACCATAAGTCCAGGGGAAATAAAGGCCCAACCAACTAACAAAAAAATGCATTGGATAGTGGGTCGTTGCCCTACTAAGGCCGGTCGAGCTCAACACCATATCACCAAAACCCCTATAAATGTCTGAAAGCACTCGAGAGGTCAATGATAACCTTGTACCAGAAGCGAGTTGACAAGCCGACACCAATGTTGTCCATCTCACACAATAAGAATGTGAAGATGATGGGCATATTACTGTAAAAAGCTATTGTATCAGGAATAAGATCAATTCTTAAACTGGAGCAATGTTATAAAGAAGCTCAGGAGCCATCTATAACTTTCATTCATCTTTTGGCTTTTTTTTTTTTCTCCTTATCCAGGGATCATGATAGCCACTAATCCTTGCACTTGGATTTGAAATCCTCCCAAATAGTTGAGCCCATTCTGATGGGAGGAATCTTGTTTCTTTGTTGTCGTCTTAGCTGTTCTAAGATTTTAATAATGTCTTGAGCATACGGAATCGACTTGAGCTCTTCATTGGACGGAACATATTCATCAAAGGCTTCTCCCATGACAGATAGCCCACTCATGGCACTCAAATCCCATAGTGTTATGCTCATCTCACCACATGAGAAGTGGAAAGAATTTGTAGCTAACGACTAAAATAGGAAAAAAGCTTCCAAAGTGGTATTGTATCTTAAGAAGCCTCTACAAGTAGCAAGTATAGCATCATAAACTCATGATGTTGTTAGAACATCCTTGTGCCTTGCAGTAATGTGTTTTGCCCAATATTTAAAGTCTTCATTGGGAGCAACGCAATTCTGGAATTGTTTGATTTTCCCTTATCGTTGAAATTTATAAGATTCTAATATTTGAGCATGCTGTCTTGGAGTCTCCACAGTATGGTAATGAGGCTCAAAGTTATTCACAACTGATGTTAAGAAGATTCTATTAAATTCTTCACCCTAGTCAACAAGGGAAAAGGCCATGTTCGAGGGGTGTCCAGCCTTTACGCCTTTCCTTTGAATGATTATCATCTTGCTCTGTTCATGAAGGAAGAATCTACGTGTAGAAGTGCTTTCATAGATTTGTGTCGTACGCTCTTACAATGGGTCAATTTCTTCTCAACTCTGAAATGAGACTTTGAAATTTCTGCATGTTTTCAGACAAAGAAACTTTGCAATCTTTAAAGAAGGAAAAAATTTCACATCACCCAATTGGATAGGGGACTGCTTTGTTTCTGTCTCCGACTCATCAACCTCATTACTAGTGGTAGCCTGCCGTTTCCTCTTTGGTTGGAAGCTAACTAGTATGTGTGCATAACGGTCTACAGCAAAACACCGTTTTTGTGCCTTCCATTTTGATTAGCGAAATGCCGGGATTTCTCCTTCTACCATAAGATTAGATGGTTTGCTAACATCAACCACTTGATCTAGTTCAATGGGGACACTAGACTGATGAAGATGTTCCATCTTTGGAACTATATTAGCATCCTTAAAAGTCATTTGGCCAACAACGCTTGTCGTTTCACAACCACTTCAACATTAACAGCATTGAGTATGTAACTCAAGTTGAAGCTTTCAGACACAATTTAAAAAGGAAACTCATCGAAGTCCGCTAAATGAATCGGTGAATCTCCAAAATTTACTTGTTCTTATGATGCTTACTTAGGGATAGTATGTTTATTAGAATCCATTTGGAGGCACAAATAGGACTAGGGTTTTTGTGGGACTTACAGAGGCCAAGAGAGAGAGAGAGATGGGGAGGGAGAGAACTTACAAGATTAAGGTTTTTTGCAGAATTCTTGGTTTCTCTTTCAATCTTCGATTTCGGTTTTTACTGAATTCACAGTCTCTCTCGATTTCTAATCTCTGGTGGTGGAAATGGAGGGCTAGGATCCCAACACTACGTCGACCCCGGCCCAAATCTCGCTGTTGTCAACGAAGGCCAAGCCTAGAGACGTGGCGGCCTGGACGCAATGGCTCAAGGAGGAGTACAAAACTGAGATTATGTACACCTCCATGAACAAATCCAATAACACCGACTGTCTTCGGATATCGGCGATAAATATCGATGGCACGCGATGGATGGGCTAGCGTTGGCGTATCTACGATCTCCTCAAGTATGAGTTCGATCTTCAATTTGACATCCTTGTCACGTATCCGACCACTGCCCCCAAGGTTGAATTGCCTCAACTAGATGGAAAGACCCACAACGCCAGTGAGTATCCACACTGCTAGTGGTGAGAAGCATGGTTAGTTGCCCCACCACACCAGTATAATAATAATAATAATAATAATAATAATAATAATATTAATAATAAAAATAATAATAAAATCATGGCCCACCATGTCAGTGCAAATGCAGATGCTTCTAGATAAATTTTTTTTTTTTTTTGGATTCAAATCCAACCCTATCCAAATAAATCCAAAAGTTTTAACATGTGCAACAAACTATTTGGAAAACCAAGGGCCGAGATTTAGTGAGGATACAGGGCCAGATCATTCGTAGGGTTTATCACTCATTACCTAAATAATCTACCCTTCTGGGGCATTTGTTGGATAGCTTAAAATCAAATACCCTTGGTCTATATAAGAACGACTCAGATCACACCAAGAGTCAGTTAAAGGCAAAATCCTGACACCGCTCCCAAGGAGCACAGTCAGAGGCAAAACTTTCTGACTACGCTCCCATGGAGCACAGTCAAAGGCAAAATCCTGACTGCACTCCCAAGGACCGCAGTCAAAAGCAAAATCCTGAAATCGCTCCTAAGGAGCGCAGTCAGAGGCAAACTTCTGACTATGCTCCTAAAGAGCGCAGTCAAAGGCAAAATTCTGACTTCGCTCCCAAGGAGCGCAGTCAAAGGTAAAATCCTGACACCTCTCCTAAGGAGTGCAATCAGAGACAAACTTCCTGACTACTCTCCCAAGGAGCGTAATCAAAGGCAAAACTTCCTGACTACGATCCCAAGGAGCACAGTCAAAGGCAAATCCTTGACTACGTAATTGGGAAATTTACATTTTCCTCCCAAGGAGCATGGTTGGGAATTTTACAAGCTTTACCCAAGGAGCGTAGTTTGGAATTTTACAATCTACCCCCAAAGAGCGGAGTCAAGCCTTGGGAGCCTTTAAGTACCCCTTTATTCTCTCATTTGAGACACGAAAACTTTCTTGGATTGAACGCTTTGTGGATTCTTCAAGAGACAGGTGCCTCCTCTAACGCCAGAGGCTTTTAGTTTACTGGACATTTATTCTTCACGAGGCGGGTGCCTCCCCTGATGCCAGAGGCTTTTGGCCTATTGGATATTTTTCTTGGTGCCTGAGGGCACTTTGCCATGGTCCCACAATGGTACACACGTGGGTCCCAGCCATGCTGTGGTATGGTGGGTCCCACATGATTAACGAACAATAAGATGCTGCCGGATTGAATAGTTAAACATACTTAAATTGACAAAATACTAATTAAATCCTGAAATTAGAAAGTTGTTCTGGAAGACAACCCGTAAAAATCAGGGAGATAATGACATTGTCTTAAATCAATTAAGAACTGTTATTAGTACAAATCATTGTCATTAGTGTTGATCATGATTAGGCTTAATTAACTCAAAGTGTAATTAGGCTTAATTCATGCAACCTGACTCTACATTATTTCATAGGTTAACGGCAGAGATTGCTCGTTTTTTATTTTTTACTAGATATTGGGAAACACCACTCACCAACTCATTCAAAAGTCTACGTCCAGGTTCGGGTCATCGAATCCCAACTTACCGAGTCAAACTTTAGCAAAATACCACATCAAATCACTCAAAAGCCTAAGTCCATTGAGTCATAACTCACTGAGTCAAACCTTAGCAAACACTACTCACCAAATCATTGAAAAGCTTGAGTCTAAGATTGGGTCACCGAGTCATGACTCACTGAGTCAAACCTTAGCAAATATCACTCATCAAATAAATTAAATGTAGTCATCTTGGTCAAACTCTTCCTAAGCTTCTAATGGAGGTCAAACTCTTCCTAATCTTCTCATGGATAATTGAGAGAGTTGAGCTAATCTCACTTTTCCTAAGTTGCTTATGGATAATTGAAAAAGCCGAGGTAATCCCACTCTTCCTAAGCTTCTCATGAGTAATTAAGAGAGATGAGCTAAATCCAGTCATCCTGGTCTCACTTTTCCTAAGCTTCTCATGGTTACTTGAGAGAGTCGAGCTAATCCCAGTCTTCCTAAGCTTCTAATGGGTAATTGAGAGAGCCGAGCTAAATCCAGTCATCCTGGTCCCACTCTTCCTAAGCTTCTCATGAATAATTGAAAGAGCCGAGTTAAACCCATTTAACCTGGCCCACTCTTCCTAAGCTTCTCATAGGCAATGTGAGAAAACTGAACCAAATCTAGATCACCTGTTTTCTTCTGGTCTCTTTTAGGTTTAAACATTATAGAGATCACCCGGTCTTGAGTCCTTTCAAGATATACCAATTGGTCGCAAGCCACTTACTGTCTCTATGGTTTCTTACAGTCTAAATAGCAGAAATCACTCAGTCATGATTCCATCCCGGACAAACTAATTGGATCAGAACACTCATTCTCTAAGTTGGTCCAGTGTCTAGCAGCCCAATTTAGAGCCGTGTCATCCTATCTGCCCATTGGCTTAAGGCGATCTCCTAAATATCAAGTCATCATAATGTGCTAGGCAATCCCAAAGATAACACACATTTATTTTGAGAGTGTGTTTTATTTTTGGGTCTCTAAGATGCATTTTATTTTTACTTTTAATCAAGGGTTTTCTCTAATTGTGGAAATGTAATTAGGACCATTTGTGGTCTAGGATGTAAATATGCAATTTTTCGATGTACACAGCAAGTGTAATCAATTAAGGACAATAAATAAAAATGAAAATTGTTTGATTTATTTCATCAAATGACAAATCATTATGTCGCTCCATTTTTGTTTGTGTTCCTCTTTTTGTACTTGTTATAAGAGGTATCATTTAAGCTTTTTATTTGACTTAAATAGGTAGTTAAAGAACAACATATACATAAAATGAATGTAGCTGAAATGAAAATGTCGAGATGAATGAGTGACAAAACAAGAAAAGATAAAATTAGTAATTGAGAAAACATACAAATAGAATCAATAGGTAATAAAATGAAAGAAAGTAGACTTAGGTGGTTTAGCTTTGTTGAACAGAGGCCTGAAAGGGCACTGGTCAAAAAGAATGAATTTATCACAGTAAAAGGCTATCAAAGAATTAAAGGAATGCTGAAAAAAACTTGGTTAGAGGTTATTAAGAAAAATATGACAAAGCTTGGACTTAATGAAAATATAATTTAAGATCGAAAAGAATGGTGCAATAGAATCCATGTAGTTGAACCTACATAGGTAGGAAATAGCTTTTGATGATGATGATGATGATTTCAGTCTTTCATTTATTTCATTTGTTGTTGTATTTCTTGGTATGAATAAGACTATACATCAATAAATGAGTCTAGTTTAATATGATGGGTTTTTAGTTTAACACTTCTAGCTATTGAGAAGTCCTCCTAGAGCTTTGAAATCTAGAAATTGGTCGAGGACTATAGTGGTGCGTTGTAATTTCCACTAGGTGTTAGTAAAACCCAAAATTGTGGATCTTGGAGAATGGAGTAGGTCCTAGAGTTTGGGATCGAACTACCATATATTGTTTTGTGTTGTGCCTTATTTAAGCTTTCATATCTTGCACTAGCATTTGATTTGTAGTTCCTTAAAATTTGAGTTCAAATTTGTAATGATCCAATTCATAAAAAAAACACAATTTTTTTATTGCTTAAAGGCTATTGATTTGATAGTTTTCATCCATGTTTTCATCTAAACTAAAAGGTTGTCTTGGTATACTGTGATTGTGTAACAACTCGCCTAGGGGCCTTTGCATTTTGATTATCTTTTATCCTGGAGAAGGGTTCTATCGAAAATTCAATAGAGTCTCCTTTGAAAGATAAGGGTTTCTGCACCTGTAGAACATTCGATATTTCATTCTCACATTACATCACTATCACAATTAACAAAATAAACATCCACACTGCCCAGAATTATAAGGTAAGCCGCATTGTAATGGCAAGGCATAACTAGACCTATGAGAAAAATATATAAGTATAATCCACATAATGACATGCTAATATAACTATATCATATGTACCCAATATACCTTATGAATTAAAACCTTTCTAATTACAAATTTATACACATTATATGTCATATCCACATATGAGTTCCAAATTCTAATTCATCCATACACCATAGAGGTTGTCCCCTACTCTCAGTCATGAGTGTCAACCCCCAATTGGGCTCCATCGTCTGGCCTGTCAACTGAAAATGACAATAAAACAGTGCGAGTCCGAGCAAACTCAGTAAGTAAGCAAAGCGGAAAACTATAAGTAAATAGTCAAAGGGAAGAGCATGTCCAAGCAATGTATAAATCCATAGTATGCTAAATGTCATGACAATGTAACATGTAGCCATGCCCACAATACATGTCTTCTTTTCTAGAACCTAACTCACTCAGATTAAGCACACTCCAAATACATCATTGCCATTGAGTCATACTCATAACCAAGAATCATGTACAACGACATCATATGATATCCTCATCAAGACATATACTTTATCAATGCATCCTTATCAGGACTTATTAAAGACAGAGAAATCACTCTCTCCCTCTTCAATGTGCAGATGGTCCATCCCTGTATCCTTGGCTAGAAGCTTGCCAAGTCCACCTACTGTAGTGCCGAGAATTCACCACCCGCGCAAAGTCCCATGAGTGCCCCACCCTCATTTCTCCATAGGAATCACAACAGGTTCACCAATACCAACCACATCTACTGAGGAATTCGTATATTAAACTCACAACTACAATTCAACATCACTTAAGTATCATGCCATGCCAATCTCAACATATCACTATCACAAGCCATCAAGGCCAACATCTATCTACACTGCCTTCATATGCGACACGGTAACCAATCAGCTACACAGGCAACCATTTAACCACCTAGTCTATACATGCTACATAGACAATAAACAAACTATAGGCTATACACTAAGCTACACAGCATATAACATGTGTCTACTCATGTAACTCAACCACACGCATGCCAATACTATGCTCAACTCATGTCAAATGGCCAAAAACCGAATCACAATATAATACAACAAAAGCTCAAATCAGGATATAATATGCATGTGATCAAATCCAAACGTAAAATGGTTTCGTAATTTTAATTACACAGCATTCAAACCATATATCGATAAAATTCGGTGCCCGTATGTCAGTACAGAAGATCATATCTAATCATGCATGAATTCTGAAAAAACCTACTTACCTCAATTCTTCACAAATCCGAATTTCTTCATTCTATGCCAAGCAACCAAAATAATCCACTCTTTCAATCAAGTCTCAAATCCTACATTTATCATAACATATTAAATTGTTTACGTGCTACAATTATGTAAATTAATATCCCTTAAATTATCACCACCTTAACCAATTCAATTCTAGGGTTTTCAATTCTTATTCACCAATTCAATGTTTCTTCACTTTATACATCATCTTTTAAGGTAATAATAATTCTAATTATCATGTTTCTCAATTTACAATTTGGTAATTTCATTGTTTGCAAAACAGCCCCTAACTTTTGCATAATTGCCTTCCCATTGATAAATTCTTATACATGATTCATCATAGTCAAGTTTTCATATGATTTTACTTCATTATTGACATGATTAAACACATTAATCATTAATAATCATTCATAACATGTTCCACATGATCTCCATAAAGTAAACAACCCTTAACTTCATGATTTTCAATTTAATCTTTCATATTAATATAAATCTACATTAATCTTATCATATACAACACATAAATAATTGTTAAATTTATGGATTACATTCACCACATCTTCAACTAAGTAAACAGCCCTAGTTTTCAATATTTCATAAAAATAATTATGGTTTTTCATCATAGTATTAATCTTTTTCAATTTTACATGAAAATCACACCCAAAACAACTCAATTCATAACTTTTTTCTAGGGTCCAATATTACCTACGAATTTCACAACTAAATTGCATAATTTTCTAATCAAATTCTCCCACATCATCTAGCCTTTATTAATTATGATTTACAATATCAAAAATAAATCAAAACAATGGCATTAAGCTCACCTTTTTTACTTGGAAAAATCAGCAATATTGTTGTCCACTACCAACCAGTTTTGTCCACTTGATTTTGATGAATATTTGATGAAAATCTTGCTGCAACCTTGCTGCCTTTGAGGATTGATTGAAAGAAATTTTTATTGTAGAATTTGGTAAATGAATTCCCATTGAGATGGAGGAAGGAAACAAGCTATTTGCATTGAGAAGGAGGGGAGAAGGAGGCTATTGACGTTGAGAAGGAGGTGTAAGTTTTTATAGGACAACAATTAGGGTTCTCACACACTATTCACCAAATGGGTGAATTTTTCCAACTAATTCATTTTCTTATTTTCTTCTACACACTCATATGTCTACTCTATTTCCTCAATCTGAGCCGTGGGATTAGTCCTACATCATGAGATGATCAATTTAAGCCCAATATTAGATAGCAAAATATATCAACTGTATAACTTTAAATCTCAAGCATTAAACACCTTATTCTTCAATACATAATGATTTTACATGAGATTTTAAAATTAATGTCTATTACAATTTGGACAGCTATAACATATATAATATACTTATGTTCATGTATCAATAATTCACTAATCTTTAGATGTGATTAACATAACTTTCTGTATTGGGCAACAACTAAATTATCAACTTACTTCTAATTTGGACGGTAATATGCTAATTAATACACCATAATCCATGTCCCATATAAACTGAATTTTTTGTACAATTAAATCATCACATTCAACAACTATATAAGCACTTTTAATCACACCTAAATTGGGCAGCAATCTGATCATCAATTAACATTCAAGATTTTCATAAAAATCCAATTTTAACTAAATACACATGTCATTGTAATAAATGTCACTTGTCTCAAATATATGGCATATAGGGGGGCTGATTCATCAAAAGTGGTAAACACAAAAGTTGTAGCTTTTGTTGTGAATTTTCCAATGAATCAAAAATCACTAAATTCTAATTTCTCATAAAAAAGTTATAGCCAAAACACTACAACCATCTCCAATCCTAGTGGCATCACTTTGTGGGACCCACGAATCAAAATATAAGCATAATTAGGAAATATGGTCAAAATGAAAGTTGTAGTCCTTGAAATTATCTGAACAATGCAAAAACAAAATCACTCAATTCTAAGTTCGTACGAAGAAGTTATTGTCAAAATACTAAAAATGCTCCAGAAAAATGAAAATTCCGGAAATTACATTAAATTTCCTAATTTACATCATTAATCACTACGTTTAAACATCATGTTAATCACCCTTGATCATGCTAAAATTAAATAGTAATTTGACACCAATCAATACAAAAAAATTCAACAACATATAACAATTTGGTAGCAAGTTGATTTATTTTGTCTACATCAACTAAGTATCAATTTGACATGATTTCCTAACAATCTTTATGATAGAAAAATAATACAATTAAACAATTCTCATGATAGAAAAATAAGCACCATTATTTCACAATAAAATTATTCATTACCTCAAATCCTAGGATATTACAGATTGGGATGGTACATAGTTACGTCTTCTCAAAGTATCCATGTAAGACCTCTTTTCAAATACAGTTATAGGTCTAGTGATTACCTTAATAACACAAACTAAATATCATACTGAAAAGAGGAGCTTTGGAATCATTAGGAATACTCATAACAAAGATTCATTTTGTTCTGTTTACAGCTGTGTTTTTTGGGAATCATTTGACGAAAACTTTTCGCTAAGTTCTCCATGATGATAAAATGAATTCTGATCCCGCCACCAATTTTGTCATCTCTTATTTTATTAGGAGTGTAAAAATCATATTGATCTAAGACTTAGGTGGGTGCAAAATTAAAATCATTAGAAAAACATAAATGCAGCCATTAAAAATTCTCTAATTACTTGTGTGACCCACACCACTAATGTGTAGCTAGACATAGGTGAATGATTCCTCCTGCATAGGTGAATGATTTTGTGAAATTTCTATAACATTCCAATACTTAAATATATTATTCTAAGTGATTTTCATATTTTGTATATTATTTTATACTTTTCCAATTAGCATGACATGCACAAGCCTCCAATTGTAATGATTTTAAGTATTTTAGATAAATGTATAGTGTCAGTTATAATGATTGGATTTGATTTCTATCAATAATCGTGATGAGCCCAAATGAAAAGATTTCATAGAATCACTCTTGAATCTTTATATATATATATATATATATATATACATATTTGTACGGGTATGCTTGTGCCTTTACATTCACACCGACACCCACATGTACAGGCACGTGCATGCATGCATGTGGGCTTCGAAGGTACAAGGGTAAAACCCTCAAATTGCTCCTCTTGTTGATTTCTGTTGCACTTTTTGAGCTGATTCTCTTTCACTTGGGCTTTTTAGGAGTTGGGAGAGAAGCTGGGTACAGCAACTGGAAGTAATCTCTATGACATTGCTATAGTTGGGGGAGGCATGGTTGGCATGGCCCTTGCTGGTGCTCTATGTAGGTATTATTTGATGGATTTTATATAATTGGATGAATGATATATCTCTTTCACCAGCAATGTTTAATTCTATCAAACATGACAATGCAGTAGTTTTTGCATGGTTACTAGATAAGATTACTCAGGCCAATCTAATTGATTAACCTGAGGAACATGATGTTATATATGGATGCTGCTTATGCTTGAAGAAGGCAGAAACAGCTACCATCTGCTTAGACCCAGCTGGTTCAGAGGTGATTCCTGAAACTGTTTTATTGCCATGTTAAGCATATTGCGAGCCATGGGGCCCATGACTAACACTATCCTGCAACTACACGAGGCATAAAAAATTCATTGTGCTTGTATAAACTGCAAGATATTCTAGAAGTTGTGATTTGTTACTGCATCATGGACTGCACTGAAGGAAAGGAGCTATGTGCCTTCATTTGGAAATGCAAAGAATACTTACTGTCATCCCCTGCTTCCAATTCATAGTTCATTCATGGCAGAGCCACATATGCTCTCTCCTCCTGCATAAGGTAATATATTGAACAGCTGACATGTGATTGGCATTCTTTATTGAGACTGTGTGTCAGGTTTTTGGTTTCTAGCAATATTAATTGCAAGATAATTAAGTTCAGATAGATGTGAAGAATTTCTCCATCCTGTGAATTGTTGTATGATTCCTTCAATTTTGTGATATGAAATATCCATTAAGGGTGTAACTTGGGCTGGTTGACCTGGACCAAAGCTAAACTTTTCATGCATATGGTATAGCCAAACTTGAGGCTGGTAAAGGTCTAGATTAGTTGGTACCTGGGTGTGTCTTAAAGGCTTAAACCAATCTGTTCAGAGCAAGTTGCACCCATAATTTCCGACGTAATGAAAGCTTGGAAATTGATTCTGTATCTTCGATGAAATCCATGAGCTAACCTTATAGTTATTTTATTTTTATTTTTTTCCTTATGTAGGTGGGTAGGTAGAGCACGTGTTGATCCATAGTCAATAATTGACTGAAAGCTGAGTATTCATTGGTCATTTGCCTCCTTTCTTTTCAAAAAAAAAAAAAAATAAAGGAAAAAAGGAAAAACTTGAGTAAGGCATGGAGTTTGAAATCTATCATGAAAATTTGTTTGGGGGTGTTTATCAATTGCTTTTGAGGATTCTTTGAGGATATGGTGCATTGTCCCTTCTTTTCCATTTCCTTATTGCCACTGTTATAGTTCTGCTATTTTGTTTGCAGCTAGCATGCCATTGACAAAACGATTGAATGTTGCAATTATCGACAGCAATCCTGCCTTGTCATCAGGACTCAACATCAAGAAGGATGACCCTCCCAATCCAAGGGTCAGCACAGTGACTCCAGCAACTATTTATTTTTTCAAGGGTATAAGTTTATGATCGGTTACATACTCAGCTCCCTGCAATTTTCTTCTCCTCTTTGAGCTATTTCTTTTTAAATCATGATTCATTTCATTGATTCTACCCATCAAGTGGATTGCAAATGCTGAAGTTAGAAGGAAAGAATTCTCTCCAATTATCTGGAAATCCATGTAATGAAATTCATTTCTCAGTAATTTCTTAACCTATACAAACTGCAAGTATGATCATTAGCTGGGAAAATGAGAAACTTCTTGCATTTTATATGCAAGCAGGTTCTTGCAGAAACTACATATACGGAACCCTGATTTGCATTCATCATTTTTTGCCATAATTTATGCTGACTAAGGACGATTGTAAGTTGGGATTGGGATTTGCCACTAACAATTTTAAGGTTGGAAAATGAAATCAAGTTCACTGGTTCACAGAGAAATTGGATAAGAGATATATTATATAGTAGGAAGGGGTTAGGTACCCGCCATACCCAAAGATGAGTATCAAAACACGTATTTCAATGGATTCTGATAAGATGGGTCTCAAAACTGATTGAGGTGGTTTGAATCATCATCTGACAAATTTGTGGTTTTGGGCAATTGATTCAAGCAAGCTGATGGAATCTTTATGGAAGCATTGACACAAATTTATTGCAATACATGCAAAGTAGGAGCATAAATTCAATGCAAAATCACATTCAACTGGATTTAGTCAACTTACATCGACCAAATTTACAAAGTAATCCTTTCAGATACATCTCCAGCAATTTCATTATACCAAAAAAAAAAAAAATCCTAGAAGAAGAATAACCTTAGCTATCAACTTAGGATTCAAGACCTTTAATTCAATATAACAAGGTAGTATTCCCTAGGAGGTTGAGAAAGCTATGCTAGCTTTATAGTCTTCCATTCTTTATATCACTTCTCAACTTTCTTTAAACGTATGGATGCGATGATAGAGGAGCATTTTCCCTCACCACTGTTGCCCCTAAAAATAACCATTGCAAGGGGTGCTCCCCACTTTATGGATTTTTACAATGGCATTACATGTAATTTTCAAAAGTTTGATTGTCAAACACTAAGTTTTAAAATTGACCATGTAATAAGGAGCTTGATCACTGTGTCTTGTTAATCATGATGCCATGTACATGATGCAGGGGCATTTTCTTAACAAGATTTATACTTTTCAATTGCAGACCGTAACATGTTCTTGATGCAAGAAATTTTTGTATCACTAGTGTGCATGGTTCATGCCTCATATTTTTGCCAATGCAAAACTTTTATGCTGCATAATTTAATTTAAATGAAATGCTCCTTCAAATGATGGATAAAATTTATGCCTGCCATTTTTGTTTCCTCTTCTGTATCTGTTTGAATCTATTCTTGAAATTTTTTCAGAACCCAATCTGCCAAGATCATGGGGTGTCAATGCTGAGCTAGTTCGTGATTTGACCTCTAGTATGGGTGATATGATGATTGCTCTCACTCTTGGCTCCTCACCCATCTCAATCATTCACTTCTGTTTCCTGCTTCAACTCTGACTTACCACATGCATATTTGCAAGTAGGAACAGATGCATACCCATGTGATTCCCCATCCAGTCATCACTTCACACAAAGTGCAGCCGTAACGATGATAGGTGATGCCTACTAGCTCATTTTGGGAGATCCTACAAAAGCTCCACTAAATAAAGAACATTGGCCTTGTTGCTGCATTGTATTAAGTGGCATCCTTGCATGTTCTAGAACATGCATGCACTCCCTTTGGTTTTCATTTGTCCACATTATTATTTGGTTGAGAGAGGGTTACTTTCTGTTCTAATTCGTTTCAAGAAGTAATCATTTAGTAAAACTTTCTTATCCTTGTATTGAGGAAGTGTTCCTAGTCCCTTGCTCAGTTCTGATTTCAAATTATTAACCCAACCACTTGGAGAGATGGCTTCCTTATTGAAGTCTAGGGTCTGTTTGGAAATGAGAAAAAGAGGTGGGAAAAAAAGTAATGTTGAAAAGTGAGGGAAAAGAGAAGTAATGATGTGATGTGATGGTTGGTGATGATTAGAAATAAAGTGAACAGAGACAAAATAGGAAGGTAGTTTACAGGAAAAGATGTAAAACAATGATTAGTGAAATATAGGTAATAATGAAAAGAGGTAGGATTGTTAGATATTTAAGATGTCAAATCATGTTAAAAGGCTTGGGAAAAGGAGGTGGAAAACTTTTCCATCTTTTTCCTCACTACCAAACGGAGCCTTACTTTCTTTATTACCTTTTCATTAGGGGAAATCATGGTAATTTGTATGATCATATCAAGTGGAGGAAAAAGGTAGTGCCATCTCTAAATTAGGATAGTATCTAGAATGTTGTCGAAACTCATAAGTCATGTTTCTAGAAACCCGGGGCTGAAAAGAATGAAACAATCATACATTTTCTGGATTCAAATATAATCAGATGGCAGTCTTCACCAAGCAGGTGAGCTATGAAATAGGGGTTGAAATATTCACCTATCTTGGTTGTAGTGTTAAATAAATTGTGAAATGCCCACATTTTCCATTTCAAATTCTGCAATCTCTGAAGGGATCAATTTGAATTCTAGATTGCCATTTCCATTGACCCAAAATTAGTGTTTCATTAGACAGCTATAAGAAGGGCTATGCTTTATTGGATGGACTATTGGGCAATTAAAGAAAGAATATATAAACTCAGTGTAGCTAAGATGACGATGCTGAGATGGATGAGCACTAAAATTAAAAAGAATAACATTGGAGACTTAGGTTTAGTATAATCAATAGGTAATAATATGAGGCAAAATAGACTTAGGTGGTTAAGTCATGTGAACAGAGACTAGAAACTGCACCAGTTGAAAAAAAAAACGAATTTATCAAAGTAGAAGGCCCTAGAGGAAGGCTGAAAAGAATATGGTTAGAAGTCATTAGGAAAGATATAAATGTTCTCGGACTTATTGAGGACATAACCCAAGGTTAATAAGGGAGTGCCACAAGATCCATGTAGCTAATCCCACTTAGGTGAGAAACAACTTATGATGATGATGATGATGTTTCATTAACTTCATGCTTATAGAGTGGAGATTTATATTGTGATTCCTTTTGTTATCACATTATAATAGACATCTATGGTTCAAAACAAACAATCTTTATTATTCATGATAATTTTAAATATAAGTTTATATTAAAAATTATTGTGCATATATCCATGTTATGTATTAAAGTGGTGCACATCATATTTCCCCTAGCATACCATGATTGGAGGGATGCCCATACTATGTGTCCATGCAATTGAGAATCTATGCAAACTTGGTCTATTATGCCATCTACTGGCTAATGGCAGCAATTTTAAATCCTACAACTCAGACCAATGAGATCCCTTTCTTGGAGTTGGTTAATACTGCCTGGCGAATATCTTGTTTCAAGTTCTTGGCTTTTTCAAAGCGGTACAGTAGATCATCATCGTCGTCGTCATCATTAAAAGCTCTTTCCCACCTAAGTGGGGGATTTGCTACTGTTGCACCATTCTTTTCAATCTTGGGTTGTGTTCTCATCAAGTCCAAGCTTTGTCATATCTTTCCTAATAACCTCAAACCAGGTTTTTTTTGGGCCTTCCTTTAGTTCTCTTATAACCTTCTACTATATTGCTTATGGATTGGAAATTTGTGGCCTTCATGCTTGTCCTATAGAATCTTGTTATGTCATCAGCATTCAGAATCTTATCACCTTATCAGTTGCGTTAAAAATTTTGGCTTGTGCTTTAATTGATATGATGTCCTTTACTGATCTTGAAGTAGATAAACATGATAATTTCTTTAGGGGAAAACGAACCTTTATATATGTTCATTAATCTGGCTTTTCCTGCCAAAATTTTGCAGATGTTGGTGCCTGGCAGCATGTTCAACAGCACAGACATGCATTTTTTGATCAAATGCAGGTGATCAGAAACATCTTCAGAAGTCCTTGTACATGACTATTTCATTCTGTTGCAGCTATGCTGATCTTTAGCCTATGTGTCAGTTTTGTTTATTGTACATTTTCCTTTTTCCATCTAGATGTTTTTATTCCTTTTCTTTTAATCTGTTGATTTATTTATTTTGTAATACGATTAGATTTTTCTCATTACTATGTTGAGGGCTAGTATGTTGGTCCATGTACACCTCTTCCTGCAAATCTCCACATAAAAAGACATTCCTTATTTCCAATTGATATAATGGTCAATCCTTAATAACAACAACAGAATAAAGAATTCTTATGGAGTTTAACCAAACAACTGGGGAAAAAGTCTCAAAATAGTCTACCTCAAAAGTATTTATATACCCTTTCACTGCAAAACTTGCCTTGAACCTCTCAACACTTCCATCAAGTTGATACTTGAACTCTACAAATCCATCTACAACTCTTACCAGGAGGTAACTTAGTAAGATCCAAAGTGTGATGTGAGACATCAATCTCGTAAGATCCAAAGTGTGATGTAAGACATCAATCTCCTCATCTATTGTATCTCACAATCAGGAAAAGATGATGCTTGAACAAATATGGCTCCTCATCTTTGAGGTGGATAAATACCTCTCAAACAAATAATAATTAAGTGATAAATGAGAAAAAGAAATGACATAATAAATGGGATGTTAGGTACAAGAGCATATACTTCTACGAAGTGCTATTGGAAGATAATCACAATTAGATGCTTCTTGAGAAGGAGCCTCTCAAATTTGATTAGGTTGAACCAACAGGCTTGAAGAGTATGGAGGAGGTGCAGAAGGATGACCGTTATTATGCTGTTTTTTTCGAACATACACCTGCACTGGTTTTGACATTGGAACATGGATGGATTCAGGTACAATGGACAAAGTTACTAAACACTCTCTAGGTGAAATATCAAAATCCAGCCTAGCATCCATAGACATATAGAAGGACATTTATTCAAAGAATTGACATCAGCACGTGTTACACATTGTTGAGAAGTAGGATCTAACACTTGTAACTAGTTCGAGTGCTAAAGTATCTCACAAACACACATGCAATAACCTTCAGGTCTCATGTATTAGAGCCTAGAGTTAAAACTTGTACAAAGCAAAAACACCCAAAAACTTCAGGAGGAATATGAAACAATGGACAGTCTTAATAGAGAACTGAATTAGGAATTTGACCATTCAGAATAGATGATGGCATGCAGTTAATCAGATAGCAAGCAGTTAAAATTGCATTAGCTCAAAAAATGTTTGGAACACACATATGGATCACCAAATGTTTATTTTTCCATTCAGCCACCTCATTTTGCTGCATTGTACACTAGCAAGAAGCTTCATGATATTTCATGAGAGACATGAGTAACTAAATTGAGTATGTATTTCATTAAACATAATTCAAATTCATATGAAAGTTCAGAATGATTTTGAATAATAACTAACCATGTCATCCTTAAATGATTATTGACAAATGAAATAAAATAAGAAAAGCTTAGCAGACTTTGATGTCTAGCAGGAACCAAAATGTTATTATGAACCAAGTTAAAAGTAGTCGACCAAAGTCGTCGGAACGAATGACACTGTATGATGCTTTACTAAGACACATGACTCACACTCATTTGGATTCTGACTTGAGACTAGGAACTATATGCTTCAATAACTTCATTGAGGGGTGGCCCAAATAGTAATGCCACTGAAGAGGGGAGACATCAGCCTTACGGACATTTAATTTTTGTGTCAAGATAATAAAGGCCTCCCTTCTCAAAATCTTCTTTGTCTTCAAGTCTTAGAAAACATAATAAGTAGGAAAGAATGTGTCACAACATTTAAAGATTTGACTCAAGACAATAAATTAAGTGAATTTAGGATTATACCGAACAGAGGACAACCAATGAGACAATATAGGAGAGAGAGTTCGAACTGCTAACAACAGAGCACGTACTACATGCTCAATAGTGATTGATGATTTAGATTTTAGACAATAGAGTATTGAAAGATGAAAAGGACTCAGGTTTACCAGTCATATGAGTGGAAGCTTTTGAGTCATGGACTCAAGAGCTACTATCATACGAAAGTAGACAAGTCATATCACTTAGATAAGCAAATTTAGCTACATTAAAAGAGGACATTTGTTGATTTTGCTAAACTAAGATGTGATACACTTTAGAAAGCATGATAGATTCATGGGTAAAAGAACTTGAAGGATCTGTCATAGTACTCCTGGGTCTCTGAG
The DNA here is from genome assembly GCA_036873735.1 of Pouteria campechiana. NCBI lineage: Eukaryota > Viridiplantae > Streptophyta > Magnoliopsida > Ericales > Sapotaceae > Pouteria > Pouteria campechiana. The sequence goes on from JAYJMB010025071.1 coordinate 68,011, forward strand.
TGATATTCTGCTTTTCAAATGAATATATGGTGAATTCTTCCAAGGCTTCCCATACAAATCACAGCATGCATTTATGCTGTGATTCTCTCCCCAACAATCAGTGCACTTGTGAATGATATCTTTACCACATTTAATTTCACTTATACCACATTTTCTTCCTGCATAAATTCCTCTACAATGCCAAAACATTTTCAATACCAGAACAATCTCAAAACTACCCAATCATCAAGCAAGTCATATCTAAAACACCAATTAATAGTACCAAATACCAATTAGCACCATTCATCAAAACTAAACAGCACTAGAAATAAATTTGATCAGCACTAACAGAAAAACTGCACCTCAAACCAATGTCATCAGAACCGGACTGGACCAGGCTGTTGAACCAGTCCAACTGGTGATCAGCCTCCTTGCCTGTCCGATCTGCACTGGTTCACAGTCTGCTCAAAAAACTGTATGAATCATTCCAACCACCAGTCAAACCGTCCAAACTGGTTAAAGTCTTAACTTTTTGGTGTTGACAGAGGCCCACTTCTCATCTGTTTTCTATCGTCTCATCCATTTAAAATGTAGCGGGTATGAGGTTTGATACCGATGCTGAAGAAGAAGGGAGAAGAGGGAATGTCATGGCTGCCTTGGAAATGGAGATTTAGTAGTTGACTCAATCGAAGGTTGTGTATGATAATATGGCACACTGTCATGGTTCATACGAAGCCAACTTCAAGTGAAATAAAGGATCTATTCCATTCATTACATTTACGATTGTCTTAAAATATAAATTTTAAAGTTATGGCTATCAAAAAAAAAATTGTTATAAAAATGAAGATTAATTTATAAGTAATAATAATAATACAGTTTAAATCAGTTCAAACCACCTGGTTGGTTCTGATAACATTGCCTCAAACAGTATTAGAACAGTTCTAAACAACAATAAATTAACAATAAAGCAACATTGTGTGATCTCTTGTCAGAAATTGCGGCTCAAACCAGTGTATGTATATTGATATTATCGACAATATTATCGTCAATAATATCGTTTTACCTCCCCAAGGATTAAAAAAGCTTGTAAAATCAATAATATATGTTAATTACCATATTTATCGATAATATCGTATATTATCGATAATTATCAATCATATCGTTGATATTATCGATAATTATTGATAAAAACTTTGATTTATCGATATTATCGTGATAAATTCACGATAATATCGTTGCTAGTGGGAATAAAGCTTGGCAGGGACGCGTGTGGGGCCATTTTCGGCCATTGTTTGATTCGAAACCCCCCCTCCCCCCAACCCCATTTTTTCTCCTCCCCTCTCTGATTTCTACATTCTTCCATAAAAAATGAAAGTTCTATTTGTGATTTTGTGGGAAAAAAACTCAAACACCCTTTTCAAGATCAAATCTGCATTTAATGTGAACAATGTCCGAACACTGTGCAGGTAAAAAATTTCATTTTTTTCACTGCTTTTGATGTTTGTACGTTTCAAAATTATGTTATTTATGTTTTTATTACATTAAAGTGTTGATTTAAACAAATTTGCACAACTAGATCCATTAAATTTTGCAGATTGGGGATGAACACGTGATTTGGGGAAAATCCTCAAATCGTTTAATTCATCCCAAATTAGTAATTTTTTATGAATGAAAACACAATTAAACATAATATTTGTTGAATGCAACAGATTTTCAGCAATTTTATTTTTTTATTTTTGTAAAATTACGAATTTTGGGAGTAAGCCCTAAAATTATATTCAAAAAAAAAATTTTTGGGAACTTTGGATCATGAATAATGCAATTAGTTAGGTGTTTTAATTAAGGCTTTTTCTTGAAACAGATTTTTCATTTTTTATAATTTAATATTAATTATAAATAATTTTTAAAATTGTGAAAAATATAATTAATTCCTAAATATTGTAAATATGTTTTTTGAGTGGTTTTCAAAGTCTAGAGTCATTTTTTAGACATTTTTGGATGCGTACATTGTGAGGATTTACATTTTAAGAGTGTTCAAATCTTAAAAAATGTTGATATTGTGTAGATGAGAAAGAAAAAATCAATTTATTTTGATTTGACGTGTTTTAGTCAGCCTATATGCCTTTCTGATGTGCAAATTCATTATTCATGTAATGGTAGATTTTTTAATCCAATTTTTTGCTCAAATTGTGTTTATATTTATCATAATTTATTACAAAGTTTTACTAAAAATCTCTCAAATTTTCTTAAATTTTCTAATGTTTTTCTATTTTACCGATAATAGTTCCCAGAAAAAACAATAATATTTTTTTTTGGACCATCGATAAATAGGTATTTATCAATAATACGAACACTGGCTCAACGAGCAATAAAACTAACCGTACAGCAACACCGTATGTTCTCTGGTCAGAATCCAACAGATATCCAACTTGCTTATATGATTCCATACAAGTCCATAGAAGTCTGTATGATCATCTGGGTGTTTGTATGGTCCATCTGTGTGACTTGTACTTAATTGTTTTTGTCCCTTGTTTTTGAAAAGAGGGGAGATCTTCAAAAGCTTTCCTCAACTCTGATATTCTTCCATGGTGAAGATTTTAAAAAAATGGAGAGGAACTAAAAAGCAGAAAAGAAAGATTTGGGAAATATGAAGATCAAATGAGAATCAAGGTCTATCTATGATTGATCCCCATGTTAAGATTTTAGAGAATAAAGGAGAAGAACAAAGAGAGAAGAATGTTGAGAAACTGAAAACTCAGAAGGAGATCCCCTTTGGGCTAGTCCTTCCTTTTATATACTAACCTTGTTGTCAAATATTATAAAATGACCCTAACATTATAACTTAATTCAACTCAACCGGACAGAGTCTAGGATAGATAGGAATAGCATACAGGATTCATGCAGGTAATCTCAGTCGGGAAGTAACTTTGATGGTGGTGGTAGTTATTGTTGTGATTAGATTTTTGCCAACCTCATTTAGTTAATTGGAACCAGCGTTTGCATCGTCACCATCAAGAAACATATCGCTCCCTTGAGGTCAATATAAATGAGATTTATTGAGAAGATATGTCACTAATATTCCTTCTAATCGTAGACTTATTCAATAAGACTTTACTTGATGTTAAGAACTGGATAAATAATTAATTAAAATGTGAACATAAGGATTTAAGGATTATTTGTCTTTTAAAAGAATTTATCAAGATTACATGAGAGCGAATGTTATTTAGAAAAAATTCAGTTGATTTTAAAATTATTTAAAATAAAAATTGTAAAATTGCAAAAAAGATTTGAAATTATACATTAACTTGAAAATTCTTTTAATATATGTGAATACTTTATTTGCAAATGAAATAAATAAAATCAACCACTTATTTAATATCCCATAGTGTATATTATGTTACTTGTTAATATCATGTAGCTACCTTATTAAAGGGACGTCAGGGAGATATATAAAAGAAAATCAGAGATCAAGTGAAATACTGGTTTGAACAAGGCTCAAATTGTGAGAATTTGTTTATATATTTATTTATTTGAAAATTTAGTACCTTCATGTTCATGTGATCTGCAATTTTAACTCTGCACTAGCCCATTTTAATATTTCTTTTCTAGATTTTGTAATTTTGTTCCCTTCAGTCAATTAGAATATTATATCAAGAGCTTGGTTTTGAAACCATGCCATATTTATCTGTAGGATTGTATATCAATAGGACATCTAATGGTACCTGTTTATCCTTCTGCATTCCTTTTTTAAAGGTTTGGGATTATACAGGATTGGGGTACACAAGGTACAATGCTAGAGATGTGGGGAAAGCAATGTTAGGGTACACCCACCCTCCTTCTATGAGATAACCCCTATTGTTCTTGTGAAAGCTTCAATGGATGGTTGATCTTCTTTGTTTGGATAATTTTGTAGGTGTGTGGTAGAAAACAAGGTGCTTCATAGTGCTCTGTTGTCATGCTTACAGGTATTCCTCTTGTCATATGTGCATGATGCTTTGTTGAATAGACATAAAATCTAATTACTAGGTGTTTAGTTAACCAGTACTTATGTTTGTACTAACCAATTAACTACTTTCAGAATCATTGATAACTAAGTGTCAGACAAGGCAATAGTTTAGCAATAAACTCCTTGGACATCATATGAGAGAATCAGTGAAGGGGGACTCAGTACGTCTGCAAATACAATGTGTGTTGATGTTGTACTTGTTTGTTAAATCAACTGACTGTTGATTTGTGGATATGTGGGCTCAGCCCAAATTAATTTCCACAGAGAAAATAGAAGCTATTATACAAAACTTCATTGGCTCATGAAAGATGAGAAACAATATGTATTGTTTCGATGGCATTGATATTGTTGCAACATATGGGTTTTGGGACCTGTTTAGATATCAGTACTCCTTCCAGTACAACTGGCTGGAAATAATGATTGCCTATGATAATGACTGGTGTACCTATATAATTTGATCAAAGTTGCCATAGTTATCACTCTTTTAGAGCCACTTATATAATTACAATCTGAATTGATTGTAACAACTGAACTCACTCCTAGGCTTACTCTGTTTCCAAGATGGCACACTGGGGATGTGCAAGTATACAAGGTTGTCTTTACCTCTTGTGGCATCGCAAGTACATGTCTGTGTGTTGTTTATGTGGGACTTATACCCATATTAATAGTGTGGGAAGTCCCACATTAACAGGTGTGATTGCTGCACCTTGCATCATAAGTAGGCAGGATCAGAAGTGTTCCCTCAGTGGCTTTTATAGTTACTGAACTACAGCAATCACATATGACTATTTGGACAGTCCTAAATCTTCAATTTGTAGCATGCACATGAAAAGTTAAAATGTAGCATACTGTTTATTGATTTGTTGAGTTGCTGGACCGTCCAGTCTAGAGGGTACATAAGTGACATTTTTTGCAACCCTTCTAGCAGACTTTATCATTTGATATTTATTTACTTTTCTTCTTTTGTTGTGAGAGAATTAAAAGTAATTAGGCTCTTCTTCCAATCAGAACACAAGCATACACATATGCACACACCCCTGCAAGATTTCAACCAGAAATAAGCACAAATACGCTTGGAGGCTCATAGGATAATCATTTTCATAATGTTGGAGCTTCTCTGTTGACCTTAATCAGAATGCATGCCTATTTTTAGCTGCCCTGTAAGCTTTCCTTTGCAAAGCAGATACTTAGTACCTTTTAGCAAACCCAGCTTGTCTACCTACTGCTGTATTTGCCAACTTGGTTGTGTGTATGTGGGCCATCTGAATGCCATCTCATCATGTTGGATGAAGCATTGCAGATGCATTCCAAGAGTCTGGTGCTACAGTTATGAAGGAAAATTTCTGTCAAGAAAATGGTTGTCACCAATTTTCTGACTCCCCATGTCAACATTATTGGAACAGAACTGGTAATTGAACCAGTCAGTCACCTGGTTCGGTTTGAACGTGTTTAACTGTTTGTTTAAACTGGGTTGAACCATAATAATATTATTTTTTAATTATAATAAATCAATCTTGTTTTAAATTATATATATGATTTTTTCTTAGTTTAATAAAATACAATTCAAATTGATGCATGTCTTAAATGACAATTAAATTTTTTTTTACATGTGGATGTGCATATTTTTATAATGTACCCTGGAATACATGTGTAAAAAACCTTCTTGAAAGTCGGAAGGTTTCTTTGTGTGGGCAGAAATATGTTGCATTGTCATTTTTGGAAGCCATTACTTAAGGCAGCATCATCGTTTGAAGCTTGGATATTGAACTGCCAACTGGCGTGTATTGGACTGGGCACACAGCCAGTTGGTGGTTGAAGTCCGGTTCTGATCATGCTGCCCCATATACATGATACACGTCAGGCCAGGGCATCTAAACATTGCTTCTGTTTGATTTGTGGCTTCAGGCTGACCCTGTTGATGCCCTGAGCAGATTCTCCTGACAAGACGCATATGGCAGATGCAACGGGTTGAGGGTTTGACTTTACATGCATTGAATGAACCACGAAGAGAATAAGTTTTCCTTCAATATATTTTTGTTCTTCTTCTCTTCTTGAAACTTCCAGAACCACATTATTGCATCTTTCTAACAGCTGCATGACACTAGAGGGGTTTTGATATTCCCAGAATACAGATTTCCAGATGACAATCTACCCCACCAGATTGACCTCAATGACTTTAGAGTCATATTCACCATCTGTGGAGAGTGATTCTCAATCACCAAACCATAAGGAGACATCACCAGGAGCTCTATCGTACTGCAATACAATAAAGCAAAAACATCTTGGATGCCTAGCAAAGTTGCAACTGGATGATGGCAACAGTCTTTATGCAAGATTAGTGGTAATCTTTTTTTTATTTCTGGGGCATTAATTGATATGAAATTTTTGCATAAATATGCAATTAAATAGGTGGCGATGGCATGAAATATGAATTTGTGTACCTACAACCTAAGAAAGGCATTTGTTATTTCTTACCGTTTACAATGGCGTGCAACTGATCAGGGGCATTTCAGGTTGGAGCTGATGGATCGAAGTCCCGCGTTAGAGAGATATCAGGAATTAAAACAACTGGATGGAACTATTCTCAAAATGCAGTTATTTGCACCGTAGAACATGCTTTTGATAACCATTGTGCATGGCAGAGATTTCTGCCATCTGGTCCTATTGCACTTCTGCCAATAGGTGATAAATTTAGCAATATTGTGTGGACGATGAACCCAAAGGAAGCTTCTGATCATAAATTGATGAGTGAGGTTGAGTTTGTGGAAGCTGTAAACCATGCTCTGGATTATGGATATGGGCCCCATCCAAGCTCTAGCTTTCTTGGTCGATATGGAGACAACTTTCGTTGGATTCCAGGAGTTGGAACACCATCTGTGAGTGAATGCTTTCAAGTTCCACCAAAAATAGTCAAGCTGGCCTCAGGACGTATGGCATTTCCTTTGTCTCTAATGCATGCCAATGATTACGTATCGCATCGCATTGTGCTTATTGGTGACGCAGCACATACTGTTCATCCTTTAGCTGGTCAAGGAGTTAACCTGGGTTTTGAAGATGCATTAGCTCTTTCAAAGGTCATTGCAAAGGGCATCTCTGTGGGCAGTGATATTGGGGAGGTATTTCTTATATCCTTTTCAGTGCCTTTGAATTTGATTTTGAGGCAACAATTTGTGCTTACAATGTGATTGTGGAGATGGTATCTATTACATTTTGATCTGAGAATCCATTTGTGAAGGTGTGGTGTCAGTAATGGTCCTGATGTTTTGTGGTTGAACCCACCCGAAGATAATTTGTTTTGTTTTGGTGCATCCCCAACCCAGATGAGACAACACTAAGGGCTTCTAGCAAAATGACAAGTCCATGGCTGGACAAACCTCTTATGAAAGATTTAATTTTTCAAAATTGTTTAGGCTACCCCTGAGGGTGCAGTGTTAACTGCTGGGTCTCAAGATTAGCTTAACCGCCATTATGTTGGCCTTATACTATATAATTGCGCCAATAAAGAGTTACTGGTATGAAAAGATGAGTTGTGTTTTAGACTCCTTGCAAATCACTTAAGATTTGGCACGCAGAAGCAGGAATTTGGAAGATCATCATTTTTCACACTGACCAAAAGGGCACATGTATCTTTGTTAGGTTGATGATTCGAACAGCTATTTTTTGTGCTTGCAAAACTGCATGGGTGATTAAATTATTCCTTGAGTATACTGTTGTATGCAGGCTGCATGTCTTTTGTTGAAGCATGCACATTTTAGCTGAATAGGTCTGTTTTCAACACAACATGGTCAGTAAATTTTGCAGGTCTATTTCATAACAAAATGATTAATGAACTATTCTATAAGATGCTGGCCGCTAACTCTGTGATTAGTGTAACTATATATCATCAATAACTGAAAATTGCATTGCACTAGAAATTTATCCTGCAATGTCTGAAAAAACTGCCTCAAAACTCTCAAATATGGTCAAAGATTAGGCTTAATCAGTTGTTCATCTACGAAAGAGGAGAGTTCTTGAATGTTTTTTTCTCGTGTTTTCAATTATCTGTGTGCTCGTGCTCATGCACATGCATGGTGTCGCCCTAAGTCATTGCATCTTATATGTGCATTGTTTGACTGTGCAGCTCCCTTTGTTAAAGAAGTATGAAAGCGAAAGGAAGCCAGCAAATATTACGATGATGGCAATCCTGGATGGGTTTCAGAAAGCATACTCCGTAGATCTTGGTCCCCTCAACTTTTTACGGGCTGCGGGATTCCAAGGTGCTCAGTATTTTGGCCCGCTTAAGAGACATATAATTTCATATGCTACAGGTGAGCAGAAATGGCCACTCTTCTACTGAGATAACTTGCTATGGCCGAATTTTCTAGTTCCCTTGCAGGGGTAAAAAATCTTAACCTTTCCAATGGTAAGAGATTTTCAAATATTTTCCAGTTGATGATATTTCTTTTGTGTGGATATCTTAGAAGGACAATTAATGTGTCTGTCAAAGCAGTCACTAGAGGTGCATCTGTTCATGTCAGTAGCCTGGCAGATTGCTTTACATAATTGAATTTAAAATGTAGGTAAGGTAGGTCCCCACCTGAAAGTAAGTGAATATTGATCCGGGGAAGGGAAAAATGGATGAAACAGATTTCAAAATAGAATCCTGATTAATGCATCATATGCCTTAATGGAGAAGTATAAAGGGATGAAGAATCTTCATATAGATTCTCTCTATAACCTAAGCAAAATCACAATTGTGTTAAAATTTTGGCCATCTAATCGTAGAGAGCAGTTTAAATGGAATTTCTGTAAAAAATTAATTGCTTACAACGCTTTTTGCAAAAGTTCTACTAAAAATATTTTTCGTAACGGAAATTTCCCGACACTGCTGAACAAGCCTAAACTGATCTCACCAGGTATTTTCTTCTTCCTAACGCTTCTCAATGATCGGAATGGGGTAAAATTCTCCTGCCAATGCTAGGGTTTTTCCCTCTTCGAAAAATTCATGCTCTCTAATGTCTACAACACGCAGTAAGATGTTGCATATTATCCGCAAAAGGACCTGTTTAATACAGTCAGATGCAATGTAAAATTTCTACAACTCAATAATTACCATTGGATCCTCATTAAATCATAAATTTCTGACTAGATATTTCCTTGAGCGTCAAAGGGTGAAATCTTCTTTTCATTAAATTTTATAATCTTTAATAATTTATTTTACAGTCTACTAAATTTTGTTAAAATACTTTAAATTTCACTAAAGGCCATTAAAATTCACAGAGTTTAATGAGCTTTCATATTTAATAGATTTTAACAGAATATTTATTAAACTCAATTAAAGCTCATTAAAATCCATTATTATTCATTTCAATCTTTAAAATGCTATAATGGATTTTAACAAGAGTTTAACAGAATATTTTAATAGGCTTTTATTAAAATCTATTAAAGTCAATTAATAAAATTATCGTTAAACTCAATTAAAATATATTAAAACTCTATTAAATTTATTTATGTTTCATAGAGTTTAATAAAGTTTAATAAAATTATTATTAAAGTTGATTAAACTCGGTTAAAGTCCATTAAAGCTCATTAAATTTTTTTGGCCTTTTACAAGCCCATTCAACTGGATTTTTATTTTTTTAATATTTAAAATAAATTTCAATTCTATATTTCACCTACACATCCATTATATTATTAACATTTTTGTAAAATTAAAAATAATTTAAATAAACTGTACAGATTGCTTATTTTAAAATATCCAAAAATGCCTTTGAAGTTATAGTTTCTTTTACTATAATGGTATGTAGCATAAATTTTCCCTATCCAGAAATCATATTAAGATGTGCCAAGAGGAGGTGAAGTTTCCAAAAATGCATATCTCATAGATCATCCACACATTAAGAGATAATAGTGAAGATCTATGAAGCATCTTTCCATTCTAACAAATTAATAGAAAACCATATCAACACCATCCTTCAGTTTTATTAGAGACCCTTTATTTTATTTCCATTTTTAATTTTTTACATATAGAACTGTGAATCTTCCAATCAGTTCATGTGAACCGTTCCATCCTATTTTCTAAATGAATCACATATAGGTTAAGACTCAACAATGAATCAATGCAATCCATATATGAACCCATCAGACCATCCAGTCCTATCTGATGCTCCCAGATATGTAATGCAAACTTAAGAAAGAAGGTGTTAATTAAGTTCTAAAAACTCTAGGCCAATAAATACAGTACAAACACAAAGTTCAAAAGGTGAAATAAATAATCAAACATGAGACAACGAATTATAATGGTTCGACCTAAAATCGCTTATTCCACTCTCTAAGACCTTACTTTTCTAATGTCTTAGTAATATAAGTGAAGCCAAATATCCACTTATCGGATTTTTTGGATTCACCAACTATCTCTTATAGTAAATACTTTCCTAATGAAGAAATAGACCTCTTACAAGTAAAATGATCCACTAAGTATGAAAGGTTTAACGTAAAGAGATTGCCTCTAGAAAGACTAGATGTAGAAAGCTTAAAGCATAAAAAAAAATTGAAAGATACTCTAGGAATATTGATGAAGATTCAACTCCTTAAAGTTGTCAAAGAATATGGGTTTGAATGCTTAAAAGCTTGAGCTTGAGTTTAGTAGAATGATTGCTTCTTTATCTAGAAGTTGGAAACTAAAATTCTCTTGAATGGTATAAAGTAAATACTTAATAAATTCTTTTAAAAGTTCTTAAAGTTCAAACATTCTAGAGCTCGAGGATGATTACTAGTTGTTACTAGCCATTTCTAGGCATTTGATGCTCAAAATTGAATTGTTTCAACTATTTGAAATTTGAGTATTAGGAATCGACACAACCTTATTGATCTTATCTCAAATGAACAAGTGCTCCACTTGTCAACTTTATAAGGTTCCATGCTACTAAAATATAAAAAAAATTATAAATTTTTAGAGTGATTGACAAGTGTATTCTTGTTGGTCACAAAGACGGGTATATAACAATGCAAAAACCCAAGAAAATTTGAAAAACTAAAATAAATGTGCAAGTGTAAGAATAAGAAAGTAATAAAAGCCTACGAGTATATACATTAATAAGTGTACCAAGAAATGTAGTGGTTTGGACCAAACTTAATACTTCACTAAAATATCCTAACCTTAGATTTCATTATCCATAAGTGGAATCACTACACCCTTGGTTTCTTCAAAGTTACCAAGAACTTAAATATTCATTAGTTCCACTAACCTCACTAAAAATTCAATATCCCACTATTGTAAGGATAAATACTTATAATAGTCGCAACTAAGAAAGAGTTCTTATTAATTTGTTGTGAATGTTCTAGCATTAAATCCTCAAAAACTTCTTTGAAAACTATCTCAATACCTTTTATTAATAACCTTGGATAAAAATGATTAGAAATTATCATTTTAATGGGCTTATACTCTTCCAATAATCTTTGTAAAATGATATTAAAAAATGACCATCAGAGATCAACATGTTGCGTCTAGGTATATAGTTTTGATAATAATAAAACTTGTATATAATTTGAAATTATGCTAATAAAGTTTTACTAATATTTAAAGCAATAGAGGAGATGAGAAGGGCCATATAGGTCTATCAGGGCCATTGAAACAATGTTCTTATGTTTTAGATCAATAAAAAAGAACTACAGAGGATATAGAGGTCTATAGCACGTTGCTTTATTGAGCATTCTATAGTCTCATCAATAGAGGAGAGCTCTTGTCCACAGATGAGACACACAAAGGTTTGTAGAGATCTTTGGAATGACCATGTTCTATAGAGGCGTGTACAGAGAAGACCAACAGAATTCTTCAAGGTCATGATTGTCCACAGATTCGTTCAACAGAGGAGAGATTACATCACGTATGAACAACTAGATTTCAAATGCTCCTCTTCCAAACGCTCAAAAGCCCCTATAAAACTTATAATTTGAAGTTCTATTAAAGAAGAAACAAATGCTTGAGAGTTCTAAGTGCTATCAATGAATCAATTATAAGAAATTCAATCAAGTCTCCAAGTGCATTCACTTCAATGCTCTCCAATGTTCAATGAGTATAAAACTATATTAAATCTATCATAAGAGGAGTTTGAGGCACTAAAAAGTTATTGTTTAATCTTTATGTTTGAGTTTATTTTATTTACATCTCTGCCTATTAAGAGGCATTATATTTATACAATCTTTATTAAAATATTTGGTTTTTCTTCCACAAGAAAGGGGATCCTTCTCACAATGGTATGTTATAAGAGTTTGTTGGTAAGCTTAAAGAGACCAATAGTGTAGAGTTTTCTAGTAAGCTTAGAGAAACTAGGTGGTGTATGAGTTCTTACAGATCTTGAAAAACCAAGGGAGGTGTGATTACTTAGAGAGTGGAGCAACCACTGTAATCCTTGGGTGCAATTGTCATGTGTGCTTCTATATTTCCACTACTATTCATTTTTTGCACTTGCACAATCATCTAATCTTTCAATCTGGCTTCGTTTCATGCATTGCCATACCTCCTGTATTGAGACCAACAATTAGCGTTAAACTCACACTCAACATAACAAGCCTCTATGCTTCATCTGGAGGTGAACAAAACTCTATTGCTTTCTTTATTTAATGCATTTATAAAACTCATACTTCAACCGAGGTGAATAAGTCTCTTTCACTTCCTTTTTTACTTCAACTCTACATCTTAGCTAAAAACAACTAATATTGTAGATTCTTGGACAAGCCATTGTCATTTTAGGGGCTTTCTCAGTCCATTCCTATGTCCTAACCTATAAATGTGCCTTAATTCTTGTGTGTGGGGTAGACCTCTATCAATCTATGTGCATCCTTTATTTCTTTTTTCATTGGTCTTAAGTTAAGTGGTCTTGATTTTATGACAAACCTTTGTGGCCCATAGAATGTTGAATCTAGGTACATGGTTTTGATGATAACAAAACTTGTCTATTACTAAAACTCAAACTAATGGAGTTTTGTGAAGATTTGAAAGTGATATGATTGAAGAATGTTTGGACTATTTTTTAATATAATAGTTGAAATGATATTAAGATTCCAAATGTATGATAAGTGGATGAATGATACAATATGTATGTTATCAAAATGTATAAAATCAAGACATAGGTAGAATATAAGCTTACATCGACTATCAACTTGTGTTCAACTTAAATGTTTCTTTTTGTTTTGGTAGTCATTAAAAAAGGAGAAATTGTATTGATCCAACTTGCATTAAACTTAGATCACCATATATTTTGATGTTTAACAAAATTATATTTGGATCAATAAATATAAAAGGCTAATAAAAATCATAAGTGCAAAAAAGTGCAATGTAGGTCATAGTTGAAGAGCATACCCATCTATGTCAATCGCTGGCATCATAGCCGCATTGCTACTCCCTGTAGGTAGCACCTGCAACCCCACGGCTAAGTTGAGGTGCCACCATATACCGCCTGCCATGTTGGAGAACAAAACTGCCTAGCAAACCCATATCACTTGGAGCACAGCTAATATTGCAGTCGCTCATGATCTACCTGCCATTTTACAACAGCATGGGTTCTGAAGTAAACTAGGGTTTCAACTGCAGTCAGTATCCCAATCGCCTACCATATTGCTTGCCAGTTGCCATTGATTGAGCCGCCGCTTGTGATCCACCTACCTATTCCAAAAATAAAAAAATTTGAACGTTGCAAAGCATTAAATGCACCCCAAGCACTTCTAACGGTCAATATTTTGGAAGATCTATATAAGAAGTGATGTTGTGATATTCAAAGTTGTTGATTGAACTTTTAATCTTCAAAACATTTTGCAACCTAAGGCCAAAGCACTTAACATTCACAATCCTTCATTCAAGGCTATCAATTACAACTCAAAGGAAAAATCCTCTACATCAAAGTGAGCTCTCAAGGATCATAAAGGCTCTCCAATGCTCTCATTGATACAATATATAAAAGTATAAATTCTTTCTTATTTTCATTTTTCTGTTCCTTAACTTAGTATAGGATACCAATCTCAAGAAGAACAAGGGTGATTATTAGAATGTGTCTCACAATCATTTTATTATGTTTATGCCCCCTAGAGTTGGAATTTAGAAGAGTGCAAGAGGTACTAGTTTATGCCCCTTAGAGTTGGAATCTAGAAGAGAGTAAAAGATACTAGTTTATGCCCCTTGCAAGAAGCACTAATTTATGTCCCTTAAAGCTGGAATCTAGAAGAGTATAGTGACACTAATTTGTATTCCATTGTTAAGTTGTGAAACCTAAGACACAAGGGTGTGTGCTTGGAAGAATGGAGTAGGGAGGTTGGCTCGAATTACCATATTTTGTGTACTGCTTGTAATTGATTTATTTACATGTGCTTTACATTTTATTATATACATTTAGTAGCAAATCATTTGAAATAGAGAGAATTTAACTAATTGGGTTAAAGTAAGAAAATTTTATAAACCCAATACACCCGTCTTTTCTTGGATTAAGCCAAGCAAAAAGGACCAACATAGAAGACTTTCTTTATCCTTCCTTTGTCACTCAAATTATTAACTTTTAAATTCAAGTCATATATAAGTTTCATTATTATGAAAATCACACCGTTAGGTTCACTAATAATAGTCAATCTCCTATAGTGTTCCCCATCACATTTACTTTCATAGTGATATTATTAAAGTCCCTAATAAGTCTTTGCTAGGGGAAAAAATCCGCTTTGTAGGCCACTTGTTACTCTAGAAAACCATATTGAGCTCCCTTTTAACTTTAGACATAGCATTTAGCTTAATTGAACTTGATAAATACTTGAATCTTGAGACATTCTTTTACGTTTTTTTCTTTGTTAGGTTATTCCTTGGTTGAATGACTTCAATTGATAGGAAGCTTTTAGCTTTTGAGGGAATTTTTGCTATTTAGATAATTTAAACACATAATTAGTCTCTTAATTTATCACTCGTAAGCTTAATCATTATAAAAATCAGTTTTTAGGTTCAACACTATAGGGTTTTCTTAATGTTGTACAAATGTAATCCACTTGTATTTACCATGATAATGCTTATTATGTTCTGAAATTGGGTCATCCAAGAGTTGCTCTTTCTCTCTCTCTCTCTCTCTCTCCACACTAAAATAATAAGGTTAAGACTTTCTTCACTTTTATTTTATGCTTGAGCATTAAATTAAAGGACCATCAAGAGTTGAATCTTATTACATTCCATCTAATATGATTAATAATTCATATAAAACATAACATTGGGCAATTAATAAAAAAAGGTATCACACTATGATCCCCTTCTTCCTTATTATAATTCAAGTCCGACATGTAAAGAATTAAATATGCAAATTTTATTTAAGATATAAGTATCAAAATAAGGAGTAGAGTTTTATCAAATTCCCATGATGCGATTTGAACATTCTCTAAATCTATGCGAAATCTTTGTTGCTTAAGGTCACCCTAGGTTCCCAAGATTGATAGACTACTGTTGGTCCATGACAGGCTTTTGTAAGGACATAAGACAACAGAATTTTCTTTTGATACTAAAATGATTTGCTTTGCTGATGATTATAATCACAAAGCTATAGGCTATACTATGACTTTTTGGGCCCAGACTATCTTTAGTAGGCTAGGTATAATAAATATAGCTAGAAGATATTGTTTCTAACTAAGCATCAACTACATCCATTGGATTGGTCTTCTTTGATTGTTTAAGCTAAGACTAAGTATCAACTAAGGCCTTTTCAAAATCTTCTTTTGAGAAGGCAGTAGCAAGCCTTAGATTGAAATACAAACTTTTATAACAAAACTACATAGCTTCTTTTTTTGGTTAATGGGGTATGCTTTAAAATTCATGATTGTATGAAGAAAAGGATATGCTATTGAAGCATTAAAATCATCCCACTATTTCACTCTAAAAATTCTTTTTAAATAATTTGGTAAGGGAACAAGGTGTGGGAAAAAAGCATATTCCAGTTGACAAATCCATGAGATTGCAAAATTTGATTAAAATAAAGGGATTTTTGGAAAAAACTTTTCTTTTTGGATGAGGTTACTATTTAAAAAAAACACATTAAAGCCCATTAAAACTTCAACTAGAAAGATTTTAGAGATTGAGATAAAGTAATTTCACCATTGTGAAAACCATATTAGAAAATTGAATGATTGATTTCTTTTGAATAAAAACATTTAATAATGCTGATTATTTTTAGTATTTAGACTTCGCTTTTGGTCTACAAAACTATAAAGGAGTAGCTTAAACTACTATTCCTTTGGATTAAGGAGTAAGAGTCTAGAGCATGGCTCTTTTATACTTTTGAGCCTTTTATTGTTTTAAAGGGTTCATGCTTAATGAGGATTGGATTTGTCAAGACTAACCTTATAATTAGCTTAATTTTGATGATGAACAAGCTTTAATAGCTAAGTTTTGATAATGAGAAAACATGTGAGTGAGAAAGTTTAGTACTAACAAAGTTCATTTTCAAATGTTGCAAACTAAAATGATAAAAGTAAAGAAAGACACAAGAAAATTGAATTTAAGGTGATGTGGAATCCAGAAACTCAATTTATCAAGTCATGCATCTCACAAAACAATTGAAAAAAGGAAGAAAACATGCAAATGCAAAAATAAACTAAGTTTTTGCAGTTCATAGGATAGCTCAAAGGGAAGCTATTTCCTTTACAGAGGTCTCAAAAACACTTTTATACAGGACTAAGTAAAATCAAGTTGTTAGAAGTGTCTACAGAGGATGCCTTAACATTCAAAGACCTATAAAAACTAGCCATTGGTAGCAGTTGAAACTGTCAAACCTTCAAAGGAAGCTTTAAAGGACATACTCTGACGTTCAAAAGTCTGAAGTAGTTGTTGGACTAGGAGCATCCTCTCCTAATAGCATTTAGAGGAAAGAAGAAATCCTTTAGAGGACTACATTTAATGATGCAGCAATCAATAATAGGTCCAGTCGACCTTTAGAGGTTTGAAACCAATTTTTAGAAGTTTGAAGATGCCACTATTAGATTTTTCCCAAGTAATCGCAAATGGTCTAAAACTTAGCAACTTTAGCTACAATAGCTCTAATCTCATCCAAAGCTTATAAATAGAAGATCAAGATGCTAGAAGAAGAAGTTAGACATTCAAAAGAGCTTAAACTCATTCATTTACAAAGAACACAAAATTTTCCTTCCAAGAGTTCATACTCCATTGCACGTACACTGTCACTCAAAGCTCAAACTTTACATCTTCTACAATTACAAGGGAGTTTGAAACTCTATTGTATTAAATTTATTGTTTGATCTGCATTGCGTATAAACTTGCCTAAGTAATAGGAACCTTTTCGTATAAGTTCTTTATTATTTTTTTGATTTTTGCAAGCAAGGGGCTTGTAGTATTTAGTTTCTACAAGCAAGAGAAACTTGCATTGTTGTGTAGAGTTTATTGGCAAGCTCAAGAAAAACCCAACTTATTGTTTGTATTGTGTTAGTGGAACCTTAGAGGAAACTATCTTAGAGAATTGGAGTAAGATTTCAACTTGGGCCGAACCACTATAAAAATCATTGTTCAGTGTGTTATGTGATCTTTTTCAATCTTTTCTTAAGACAATTATTTTATTTGGGATAAAGTTTTTATAGCTCAATTCA
>JAYJMB010025072.1:0-28227 GCA_036873735.1 Pouteria campechiana
ATCTCATGCCTAATCCTCCTAAAATACTTATTTAAGAAATTAACTCTCACTTCAAACTCAATTGATAGCCTATTCATAATGAAGGCTATTTGAATTCCAAATTCACACTTATAAGAATCACTAATGGTCTCATTTAACATAAAATATTTCAGACATTGTAATAAGAACTTCCCACACATCTCATACATGAAATGAGACTTGTTCTACTATTCATCATCTCATTTATGATCAATTACCAAAAGTTACCTATTCAGTTCTTTTTACCAACTTTTCTGCTATAAGTGACTCCATATGCCATTTTTATTCCAAAATGCATCTAAGACTCAAACTAATGTTTCATATACATTACAATACATATATTAACTATCTTAGGCAATTAATGTTAATCATAAATATGCTTTTTTCTAATTTCATCATTATAGTTCTTTTTCTTCTAATAGCTATTATATAATTTAAATTTATGAAATTTATGAATTTTAAGCATTAAACTCTACCCATATCCACATATGCAAATTTCAATCACCTCAAACATCATATAAGGCTATTCATTCATTAAAATATCTTTGATTTTATAAAAATTACTTATTAAGTTCTTTTTACCTGATCATTTAACTCAATTGTTCAAAATTTCAAAACTATCTGAAAATTTCAATTCAATATCTCATACACATCACATTATACATAATAATCTTACTGCATTAGTCATTCAAGTCATATACATGACTTTACTCAAAATCATTACTTGGGTTTATGTCACTCCATTCAGTCTTCCATGGAAATTTCTTTATAAAACATTGTGTATCACCTCAATTCCTCACTTTACTGAAATGCAAAAAATTTTTCCTAAATTTCAACACCACATGTGTTACATGAAAGACCAGAAGGAACAAAACACTGATGAGAGGGCAGCAGTTGTGCCTTAGTGCCACCCCAAAACCAATGTTCGAATTGCAGGTCATCAAGTTGGGCGTCACAACTCTAGTGCAAAAAAATTGTATATTTTAATATTTGTGATTTTTAGAGAAGGTATTTAAAAAGTATTTTTATGGTACTTTTTGTATGTTTTGGGGAGGAAAAAGAGAGCATGTATACAATGTTTATGAAATGAAATAACAATGCCATGGTAATTCATATATAAATTGGGCATAGTTATGCCTCAATAGCATGGATTGACTATAACCCTGATGTACCACAAAATAGTATGATTAATGTAATGGTTGTGATGGCGCATACAAGATTTGAATAAGCTTATGCCCATCCGTGGTGACTATGATTACAATATATCTATGAAAAATGCATAAGATATGCCCTGCTAGCCCAAACATGATATGATATGACAGAGCCTGAGTGGCACAGGCTTGATATGATATGATATAGCCTGAGTGGCACAGGCGTGATATGATATGATATAGCTTGAATGGCATAGGCTTGATATGATATAACATAGCCTGAATGACACAGGCTTGATATGATATAACATTTCCTGAGTGGCATCAGGTTGACATGATATGATACAATGTTTAGGTGTTATTGATATGAGATGACTATGACATACTATGGCTATGTTATGTTATAAAAAAATGAAACATACCTAGATTTACTCCACCTAACATCCCTCAGTAGTGGGGTTGGTGAACATGAACACCCTGTGTTGCAATGAAGGTAGGATAGCATAGGAGGCAACGATAATGTCACCATGAATCCAACAACATTTGTGGCTGGGGTTATAGGGCTAACTAATCGCATACTGAAAAAGGAAAAAGGGTGAAGTATATGAATAATGAATTATGATTTCTATAGACATAATAGAATGCATATATATACATATAAATAATAAGGTGGGTCATAGTCGTGGTATATGAATGATGCCATATGAGGTTGCCTTGATGATAAGGCTGACTCAAATTATGCCATATGAGCATGCCTCAATGATAAGGCTGATTCAAATTATATGAGGATACCTTGATGATAAGGCTGACTCAAATGAAGCCATGTGAGGATGCCTTAATGATAAGTTTGAGTCGGATAACACAGTAAAGATAATACCATGTTGATATTGAATATGTGTAAATGAAATGCCATGATGGTAATGCAAAAACCATACATTTATGGGCAATTGAACATTGACTAAGGGCTTGGCATGTATACCCCAATTATAGGGGTGTGAGGCTATCGATAAGCCTGGTTTTGGATTATAAGAACATAAGCATCATACGCACGTGATCGGTAATGCATTATCAGAAGTGTCAGCAAGTCATAGAACTACATATGCATCGGATCCATTATGATTGTTAAAAATGCTATAATGTTTACTTGGATTGATTTTTTTTACTTGTCATTGTTTATCATTTTATCTTCTTACTGAATTCACCCATTTATGATTTTTAGTTGATAGTTTGGGAGACGGAGCCCAACATGGGGTTGGAGCTCATGACCAGGGATAGACTATGAACAATACACTGTTTTGGTAGTTTTGGATTAAAGTACCATTTTGAATCCTTAGTGTATTATAAAATTATACTATTCAAATTTATGTATATATAGCCTGTATGAGATAATTGTAATGATGGGCCACAATAGTGGAATGTGTTTGCATGTTAGTATAGTCAATTGTCATCATAATGCAACTTGGAATTTTTGCCCAGATGTGAATATGTTATATTATGAATGATATTGATTATGGATACGTGTGATAATATGGAAAATGGTGAACATATATGAAACTTGGGAAGTATATGGGAGACTCTACCTAAGGTTTCCCCCTTGTATTATAATTTCATAACACCCTAAAATGGGGGTGTTACAAAACCTATATTGCAAATTTTGTGAGCCAAGATATGACAGGTCCAAGTGAAGTTATGGAACATGTCATGGTGTTGGATATATCATCGAAAGAAAAATTGAAAGAAAAAGTCAGTACCAATGTGGAAACACTTGAAGAGAAATCATTTGTAGAAGAACTAAAAGATGCATTTGAATTGAAGCAATTGCCCCAATCTCTAAGGTATGCAATTTTAGGTAATGATTCTTTTTTGTTGGTGATTATTTTTGCTTCTTTTTTAGGTATAGAAGAAGATGAGCTAATACAAGTTCATGACCAAGAAATAAAGTTCAATATTTTTAAGAAATTGAAGTTGTCCAATGAGAGCTATG
Source organism: Pouteria campechiana (assembly GCA_036873735.1). NCBI lineage: Eukaryota > Viridiplantae > Streptophyta > Magnoliopsida > Ericales > Sapotaceae > Pouteria > Pouteria campechiana. The sequence continues at coordinate 3,154 of JAYJMB010025072.1, forward strand.
ATTACTTTCAGATCTATGTTGCGGATGGAAATGTTGAAGAGCTATCAGAAAAGTCCATGGAAGTGTTAGAGGGTGCACCAGAAAATGTTTACAAGCTAATACCAAGATTCAAAGAACTGGTGCACCAAAAAGCCAAAATTAACTAGAAAGATGGAAGATCATAATCAGGCTAAGACAATAAACAAAGTGCTTCTTGAGAGGCAACCCAAGTTTTTAAAGTTTTTACTTTCTTTTGTTTATGTCCATTAGCTTAGTGTAGTTTTGCAATTTAGTTTTTAGTTAGTTTTCTTGATTTCAGGTGATCGCTTTAAATACTTGTGTAACGTTCCTACACCATCAAAGAAAACATCCTCACAAGGAAGTTTTACAAATTAAGTACAATATTTGTTTTTAAGTTTTTCTTTTTTCTTTTTTTGGGAGGGGGGTCTTGTTTGTGTTTTGTTTCAATATTTCTATTTAGTGATTGCTTGTGGTTTTGTTTACCCTGTATGCTTGACTTGAATATTTATCTTCATTACTTCAAGTTTCCTACACTTTTGATCACATAGCCATTTCTTTTTGAATTCATTAAGTATTTAGAAACAATTTAGGTGACTAAGTATGCATAGTTCAATTTAAACTCTAGAACTCATTGCAATTATTGTATGAGACAAACATTAGACAATATAAAAGAAAACCATGAATAAAGACTCATCATTTAGTTGGGGGGATCACATCCTCATGAATCGATAAGAAAATAAGTTTTGAGGTGTGGTAGTAATATAGCCCAAAAATTGGAGGGATCACATTCTAAAGTGTCATGCCCCACCTAGGGGCCTATGTGTTTACCCCTTACCCTGTATTTTCTCCATTTCTAATGAAAAATTCTACAAAAAATCTGGCAGAGTCTACCCTGAAATATAAGGATCTACACTTGTATATATTAATCATATAAAATCATTTTCAATAATTACAAACAATAATACTAACCACAAAACTTATACCCACCCCACAGTTACCTACCCAAGATCAAAACCAATCATGATTTCAATCAACCCTCTTGGAATAATACAATTCCAAACATAGTAATATATTTAAGTCACTATAACATGCCATATATTTGATTATACATAATGTGAAAATTTTAAAACACTCTTATACAAATATACTACTAGCTTATAATCCTAATAAATTCTATCACAAAAGATTTCTTCGATCTTCCTCATAAATCTCTAACCCATAGTTAAAATTCTTTACTAGACCTGCCAGCTAAAAATAAGAATAAGAAGGCGTGAGCCCAAGCAACTCAGTAAACGAGTAGAAATAATAATAATCAATCTATAATTTGCATAATTCAATCCAACCATGATTATAGACTTAATAAGGTAATCATACTATGCAGACCAAGTCCTCATTGTTCCAATTTTAACAGGTTCCATCCTCAGGCCTATGCGTTTTACCATTCCCTTACAATTTCCCTATTTATAAGGGAAAATTTTTGCCAAAAATAAGGCAGAGTCTGCCCTATATTATGTGGATATAAAATTATAATATTAATAATCATATATGAATAATCATAAAACAATAATGCTAACCATACAATCATGCCCATACCTACAGTTTTTTCCCAAGACTAGAATCTATTATGATGGCTATAATCCTCACTAACATCAAACAGATCTATTTCCAATTACAACATCATACATAAATTATTATGACATGCCAATACATTTCTTTTATACATCAATTGAAATCTTATTTTCTAGAATCATACTATTACATAATGATATTACCATTATACAAATATCCAATGGGATTCCAATCCCAACATTCTATCATACCTTTAAAAGGTCTTCTATTCTTGCTCACTAATCCTAAGCCACAGCTGGGAGTCTCTACCTAGCCTGTCAGCTAAAAAGTTAAATAAGAAGGCATGAGTCTGGGCAAACTCAGTAAGTAGGCAATTAAAATATGCAAAAATCAATAAATAATAACCAACATATTCAAATCTCAAAACATGTGAAGCTAATAATCAACATTTAATGCAATAAATCATTCATTGATAATAGCACAGGGCCATTCACAATTTACTCAATCTTAACGATGGTGAAATCAACATCGTTCATCAAATTCTTGGGAAATTTACTAGTCCTAATCATTTACATCATTGTAGAACCTAATAGACCACATTCATATAAGAAATTATGGGATGCTTGTTTAATCCCCAGAAACCACACATTTACGTGATAAATAAAACAATAGTCAAGGTAAAAACAATGGAATATTCGTTATCCCTAACCATTCACACATCAACACATCCCAATCACATAATGAACATTTAGAAAAGAAGTGCCCATAATCATGGGATATTCCTTATCCCAATCTCATTTCAAAAACCACAATAAAAGAAAGCCTACTTATTTGCGTGAAGTATCGTTCCATAATTCTCCAATTTCTATGACTTGCTTCTCATCCTTGCTCCCTATAAGGATAATAATTCCACTTACATATATCATACAAGATCAATTCTAAATGAAGTATCTAAGTCAATTTAGCAATTTCCTATATGCCACAACTTGTCCATTTCATTGTCCATCTACAAACACTTTACTAGTTAGCCATCAAAACTTGGTCCATTATTAACCAGTCATTAACTATCTATTCAGTGTAGTAAGTATACTATTTTAATGTCTTCTTTTAATCACTTAAGGGTCACTATCAAATCTTGTAACACACTTTATGTTTCATTCAAATCTTTAATCAAACAATTGAGATACATCATTCAACTGATACATGTTCTTATAATTCATTTCTAGTTCATTATACACAATTTCTACATATCATGACCTATCCAAATTCATGAATAGTAAATTACATAAAGTTCCCATGCCCAATTGACTTCAAAAACACTGCAATTCACTAATAAACCCTTTCCCACATAACATACATTCATTAGATCACTTACTCAACCTATAATTACTCATATGATGAGTCACATAAACTTTTAATTCATCCAATTCACTACTTAAGCACTCTATATGAAAAATCCTCTTTTTATAATTCATGAACAACACCATAAGTATATCCCCTTAGGTTTAAATCATTCTAAAACTATGATAATACATACAGTAATAATTTTCCCCATGAACCAAACCATAATTCATGCCATTTTTCTAAAAAGCGCTATTCACAAAACCTATTTTAGCATAAAGTATGATTTCTTATATCCAAATTAGTCCCCAAAGCATGAAAATTAACTCATTAACTACTTTCCCATGATTTACACTACAATTTTGTAATACCTGGGATGTTAAGAAGTTAAAAAATTTTGAAACATTTTCTTAAATTATCACTTGTGGATCAATGTATGTGATTTCATCCGAAATTAACTTGTATAAGGTGAATTATATGACACATGAAGTACACTATAGTTGGGTTAAATGTTATCGTACAAAGTGTATATAAGTAGATAAAAATATCATGTAAAAAAGAAGAAAATAGGGAGCAAAATGCGGCAGCAAAATTGACACCAAGGTCTGGAATTTGATGTAATGGTGTTGGGCAGTAGCTATAAAATAGTGGCCCAATTTTTCTCAGCCACCACATTCCATTTTCTTCCCTGCTCCATCTTGTTTCCAACCCATGCCCAATACCCTATGTCTTGCAACTTGTTGGGTAAATTTTTGCATGAATCATTGAGAGAAAAGTTGTATTTATGAGTGAAACCTAAGATCCCTATATTTAAACTTGAGTTTCATGTGTTTGGATGATGGTAAGAAGATGAAAAATTCATCTTTATTGTGAAGGATGGAGGATATTTGAGGATTAGAGCCAAATCATTATGCTAAGGAAGAAGCCATATATGAATGATAAGGTAAGCCCCTGTCTCCCAACCAATTTTATGGTTTTTGCTTCTTAGGGTTTCTAACCATGCTCTAATAATGATTTTTGAGAGATTTAATATGGAATTGAGGTGGGGATTAGGGGGAAAATGTTTTCATGAATTGATTATAGTGAATTGAGCATGAGAAATCATGATTTATGCTAAGTTAGCGTTTTGTGAATAGTAAAAATTGGGAAATTTTATGGTTATGTGAATTATCAAGGGGAAAATGATTAAATCATTAATTGCAATGTGTTAGGATGGTTTAAACATAAGAAATTATGGCCATGAGGTTGTTTATGAACTAAACAGTAATCTAAGTGTAAGTTGTAAAGGGAATTTCATTCATAATGAATTTGAATAGGCAAATGATTGAATTAGAAGCCTAATTAGTTAGTTCTTAGAGTTAATATTAATAATGTTATTTCGTGATTAAGGTTCATTAAGAAGGAAATTTCTCTTACTCACTTTGTTATGAAAGTGCAAATTTAAGAATGCTTATAAGGTAATTGATAAAATGTATTCCTAAGCAATCATATGCAATTGATTGATCCTACTACAATTTGTAATTGGCTATGAATAAACCATTATTGTGGTATATTAATTCCCTAAAATGCATGGTTAATAGATGATTAAAAGAAAAGTAAATTAGACAAGCCTATGGTTAAAGTTAAAATGCCATTGTGCAATTGAGAACCATATAAAACTTATTATGAATGCACCAAATTGTCTTTCTAAGTGAATGGAATCATTATATGTGTAGGGTCGTCAAAAAATAAATAAGAGACTATAAAGCTTGCAGAATTATAGAAATTGACAAATGGACTTGAAATGGCTTGATTAGATTTATCATAGTTTAAAAAATGTAATTAAATTAAATTGTGATATATGTTATACATATAGGATCCATGGACAGTGATTGGAGGGAAAGCTATGGAGCCTAAGGAGCTATGAAAATGGAAGAAATATGAGCTAAGTAGGCCCCTTTTTTAGTTAAATATAATGTTTAATAGGGATATGAAATATCGCATTTGATTGTACCCAGACATGTATGTTTTGGTTTGGGCTAGTGGTTATCCTATATTTGTTTAAGACCGATGTGATCCGGTTTGTTAGGGTTAGTGGGTATTCCTTGGATTAGAATAATTGTTATTTTTTTTTTGGTATGGATGTCTATTTAAAAGGATAGAGAATATTCCTTTGATATATGTGTAAGTTGTGCAAATTGTTAATTGATATGCTAAGTGAATGACATAATGGTAATAGGTAGTGCCTGTATCGCACATGTATGATGGATATGCTATGGTTGTATATTGGAGTTAAATGTGATTATGTATGTTTGGAATAGAATATGTTCTGTTATTGATTATTGATTATTGTTTATTATTTTCTGTTACTTGACTACTTACTGAGTTGCCGAGACTTATGCCTTCTTATTTAATTTTTTTAGCAGACAGGACAAGTAAAGAATTCCAACTATGGGTTAGAACTTATGAATAAGGTTTGAAGACATTTTCATTATGGTATGATAAATTGGTATTGGAATCCCTTCATGTATATGTGTTTGAAAATTTTATATTTATTTGTATATTTGTATTAAAAGGATCTCAAATATTGTATAATGTAGTGTAAAGGCATGTCATAGTGATAAAATTATCAATGGATCTATGTGATTACCATCATGATCAGTGTTGATCTTGGGAAAACAATTATGGGTATAGGTAAGATTGTGATTAATATTATTTGGTGAAATGGTATTAGAAATTTATAATTATTGGAACTAAGAATTAAACTGTGGTGTTATATGATTGTGCCAGGTTTAGATCTTACTATTTCATGGTAGATTCTGCCAAAATTTTGGCAGAATATGCCCTTTAAAATGTGAAAATTATAGGAGAATAAGGTAATAGTAGCATTTTCGTATAGGCCCCAATAGAGAACACTCCATAGGATGGACAAAATGCATAGGTGGGGGTGTAGGGCATTACAAATTCATATTAATTTGTCCCAAAATTTATTATTCATGAATTCCCTAAAACCCTGATCAAGTAGAGAATGTAAATTAATTGAGGGAAAAAATTACCTCCATTTTCATGAATGGCCATAACCCCAAGGCATGAATCCTTCCTGAAAAAATCCCATAGATCTCATAAACACCAGAAACCTTGAATCCACCATCCAAACCAGAAAATTTCGGTTAGAAGGGATGATGGGGAAGTCACCCATCTAAATCTCCTTAGATTCTAGCAAAAGGGGCAAGAAATCGAGCCTTCAAATGGTGGGTTTCAAAGTGGAGGGGCAAGGGAAGAAGGAGGAAGAAAATGAAATGAAAACAAAACTCAAAACCCAACTTAAAAAGTCTGGTCGTCGACTTGGTCTTCCGGACTGCACTATGGCTTAGCTTTCTAGCATTGCGGTGCCAGAATCCGCTACCTCCAAGCCAGCTTCTTTGCAAAATGATGCCCCCATGCAAGATTTGGGCATTGCGGCCCCAAATCCCAGTGCCTCCACTCTCTGTGTTTGTAGAATGGCATCGCAACTCTGAATTTCTAAGTCATGACCCTATTTTTGTTGCCCCCTATTTTTGACGTATTTTCTCTTTTTATTTCCTATTTTTCTCATCATTTTAACCAAGATTTTTCCACATAATTATGAATTATATATTCTCTAATTATCCCCTTTTATAGCTACTTAAAAAAATTAATTTATCTTGTCAAATCAATAGAACTCGTGTCATATAATCACTCGATACATTGTAATTCATCACAATTTCCTCATTCTTTTTATTCTCTATGTACATTTCATCTGAAAATGATGATAGAAAAAATTTTATCCTTATCTTAAATCTTTACCAAAATTCATGTTTAAAACTTTCTTCACCTCAATTCTTCACTATAACCAACTAAGAAAAATTTATCTACCATTTTCAACATCTCAAATGTTACACAATCCAATACTCTACACCCTTTAAGCATATTCGATCATAACTATGCCATTCAACCACCATATCACCTCATTCTGTTACATAAAAATCATGGAATGATTTTACATTCAATCACTATATAAATTTTTTCATATACAACAAAACAATTAATCAAGGGATGACCCTTACCCCCATGAATCATCACTTCATACATTCACATCATTATTATAAAATTTTGGAATACTTACTCTATCAATCTATACAATGTAAACACAACCATATAAGACATACTATTCAAATATCTTCATTAACCACACTCCATATAGCACTACATGGTCAATTCTCTATGGCATATAACCAAAAGCTATGAACATGAGGTTTAGGAGGCTAACGTTTTGATAGGTGTAGATTTTCCATAACACCTTGGCCTCACTAGCAATTACATGTTCAACCCTCCCAAGCTTAGGTCAAAACATGTTTTCCAAAACTTTTTTAAGCATTATCAATTCTATAGTAAGATTCTTTGTTCTCATATAAGTATGGGCAAATGTATAAACTGTTCTAAAGGATAAATTGTTGATGATTTATTTTTTCTTAAGCCCTTTTTCATCTTCATCTACTGGCACTCCTAGAATCTCTCCTAGATGCTCTTTAGGAGATAGTAAATGTGTTCCAAAACAAAGCTCATTTCCACACCTTTTACCATTGATTCATATGATCTGGGTTTTGTAATTAAAATAAAATATGAGGACTAGCTCTCTGTACATTGGTGCCTTATAGTTTATTAGGTCAAACCACCCTTGATAATTTAGCATAGCACGAGTGTCAGATTTATACTTATCAAAGAAACTCAAATTAATCTTTCTCTGTACATGGATTGGTCTACCTAACATTGATGTGTAAAACTTAAATTTCTTATCCTCACTGCCAATATAGTATGAAGGAAGGATCTAGGCTAAAATTTTGTAATGGATACTTTTCTTCCATCAACCTCTTCTGGAAGAGATTTCAAATTAAATAACTTTGCCCCTTCTTCACTTCTTTCAGCTTCTACTTCTTCATCTACCCTTTCATTCACATTTGGGGTAGAGAGATTACCTTCATTAACTGCAATTCATGGTTTGCTAAAACTTTTGGATGATGAAGGTTGTGAACTGGATGCCTCTCCATGAGTTCTAGGTCTTTTAACTCCACTTCGAGTTTTAGACACTGCAACTTTAGGTGCCATTGAAGAGTAGAAACTTGATAGAAAAGATAGAAACTAAGAAAAATGGCTCTTATGGAAGATGGAAAAGCACAGGTGCTAGCTTTTTTGGGTTGCAAGAAGCTAGGAATAAGAATAGAATGGAAATGGAAAGTGAATCAACACCTAGGTTTTTGCCCCATTTGAATCTACAGGCACTTGGAGTGCAGGCACTTGGGATGGCTAGTGCTTGGGGTCCAAGCAGTTCTGCTCCTAGAAACAAATTTCCTTAAAATTTTCTTGTATTTCTAATTTCTAAGCTTTTCTACCCTATTAATCATTTGATATTTTTCCATTTCAATTATGATATTTTTCCATTTCAATTATGTGTCAACACAATCAATCTTTAGCGTGTAATCAAATAAATCATTTCAAGCATTGCAATACTACAAACATATTAGGTCAATTTAAACATGTTAAACAAATCATTTTAAATATCATGAATAAAAATTTTTCATGTAATAAGCACTCAACATCTCAAACATACATTATTAAAATTTTTTCATTGCATGATTTGAACTTAAACCATTTTTACATACATCATAGTCATGAATGATAAAGATAATGCATGAGATGACAAGAAAGAAATATTTATGCATTTACCTAAAGTTTTTATTCAAATTGTTTTAAACTTAAGAGTTCAAGCCTTAATGATAATTACAAAAGGAATGACTAGGCATGAAATACCTATTCGAGACCTTAAATCATAAGGTTTCCCAAACAGGCTTGATTATGCCTTGGGACTGTAATGACATAAAGAATTAATCTTGTTTACCCATTAGTTTAAATTTTCAGAATGACTTAGCTGAAATTTATGAGATCATTTCAATTCAATCCAATGCAATCAAACATCAAGAATGCATAGAATTAAAGTGCATATGTTCTTTGTATCAATCATATATATATATATGTGTGTGTGTGTGTGTGTGTGTGTGTATAAGGTTTGGAAAACTTATGTCATTTGTTAATCTTGTTCTCATTTCATCTTTTCTTTTCTTTATACCAGCCGTGAATTACAGTCATTAGAGGTAGGCGAGTCCTAAGTTTTTATAGTTGTGAAGACATGAAGTGCTAATCTTACATGAGATAGAAGTTAGACAAAATGGTTTGTCTATGTTTAGCTCATCTAGAATGGCTTTGGATAGAATTTGTCATTACTTCAGATGATGTTACTTTGTCTGAAGTTAGTATTTTTACATTGTCCAAACTGACATGGCATTGGAACTTCATCTGAAATTGGGCTTTCTTGTTGCTTAATACTATCCAGAGTAGCTCTTGGACTGTGTAAAGTGCTTTTTCCTTCTTAGCTTTGGACAAAGGCTATGTTTCAAGTAAGTATTTCATACTATGTGAAATAATAGCAAGACTGTTGAATTTGTGCCTTTGTCTGGAATTCTTTTGTAATTTTTGGAACTATTTTTGGGATGCTTCTTTTGTCTAAAATTGGGTTAATCTTCTAGCATCTGATATTGATGATTACTTGCTGATTTTGAAGTTGTAGTTTAAGAAGATGATTTTGGTTTCTTATTGTTCTTTTTTTTCCTCTGTACTCATTTCAAGCTTTTCCTGCATACACTTAAGAAATTCTTGCACTTAATCTTTAAAAGCAAAATTAAACAGATGTGAACTATACGCAACAATTTAATTAGTGCAATTACATTTTCAACACAGAGTTGTATGCTTTTGAAAAATTTGATTACTCAGTAAAATAATATATACTTTATTATTTCGAGCAAATCATTCATACTTAAGTTATTTACATTTTATGTGAAAGTTTTCTCCTTCTAAATTTTATGAATGCATCATTTAGACTTTATTATTTTTATCTATATTAATTAGATTTGACATGAATTAAAGTAGATGCTTTTGACAAGAATGAATCAAGACAAATACTCTACTTTAATCATAGGCAATATTGAATTCTTTGAACTAGCATATTCATGAATTACATCATGAAGATGACAACTGATTTTTTTGAAAACTTCATATGCTAGGTCAACTAATTTTCTTTAATAATTGAATTAAATATAAATTTTCAATCAATTTAAGCATAATTTATCACATCTATATTTTCTTGAAACTCGCACAATGTTTTAAAGTTTTAAATGAATTATATGCCTCTTTGGAATACTTATTCTTAAAAACATTTTAAGCATTTAAATATGCATTACTTGCTCACTCCTAGTTGTTTCTATGATTCTTTTTTTAATTTTAGCTTTGTATCATGAATTTTATTTGTTTTAAGTTTGTCTACCATGACTTAGCTTTAAAAGCCTATTCATGTACAAATGAAATCACATTAGAAGTAAATGAAATAGATGCAAACTATGACAAGATATAAAAGAATTAAGTTTGAGTATCATACATGTACTTATTTTGCCTTCTTGACCTTTGGTTCTTGTGAATATTGTTTCTTCATCCAATGTCTAGGAACCATTTGTCTTTTGAAGAAGCTTGATATGTATTCTTTTCTTCAGTTCATAGCTTCTTGAAGAGAAGAAATCATCTGTGCTTTTGGAGGAAAGACTCTTCTTCTTTTTCTTTTTCCTCTTTTGTCATTGTCCTCCTCTTTCTTTTCTTGCCTTCTTTTTCTTCTTTCTCCTCATTGATTTGCTCCAAATCTTTTCTTGCAATTGCAAGTCCTTCTTTATCACTTCCTTTCCCTTCAGGTTGTTTCCCCTTAACCTGAGAGGATTCTTTAATTTATTCATCCTCATTCTTTTCTTCTTTAATTGGAGTCTTAGGCTTTGCAGTTTCTTTTTTACTTTTGTTTTCTTCATTTGGTTGCTTCCCCTCGACTAGTAGTTCCATGATTTCTTCTTCTTTTTGCTTCTTCCTTTTCTCTATCTTCTCCTGTGCTCATGTTCAACTCAATAGGAAGATTAGTATCACCTTGCAACAAATTAACTTGCCCCTCAGGAAATGCCTTTAACTTGTCCAAAGTTTCTTTGGCAATTTTACAAGTTAAGACATACTTGCAAATGATGGGGCAGAGAACATGTAGCAGGGCATTTTTTCCCTTAATAATCCCTTGTTTTGCTCATTCTCCATCCTCATTAGAGCTAATAAAAATGATTTTCCATAATTGAAGATCATTGGCCATAAGATATATTTCCAATCTCCTCTTCCCTTGACTAAAACTCATTCCATCAAAATATAAAAGTTAGGAGGTGGAGTATCCTTCAGTAAACATGGTGGATGACATAAGGTTAGCCAAACAAATTACTATAATTATTTATGTGGCCCTCTCTGATACCACTTGTTGATCCTTTTAGTATTCTTGTTTAGCTTAACCCAAGAGGGGAGGGACGAATTAGGTTTATAAAAAAAATTATAGCTTAAACCCTATAAAGTCAAATTTCCTCTTTTTCTTGCTTCTGTGCAAATTAAGATGAAATAAATTATAAAGCTAAAAATGCAGGAAAATAAAGCAAACATAAATAGGACACACGATATATAGTAGTTCGAGCTAACTGCTTTACTCCACTCTTCCAAGAGCACTCTCTTCTAGTGCCCTGGGTTCCACTATATCTCTTATAATGGAATAGAATATTGCACATAGCACTCTTCTAGATTCCAGCTCTAGGGGGGCATAAACACACACCACTGCACTCATGTAGACCAGCTTTAGGAGGCATAAACTAATGCCTTTACACTCTTCTAGATTCTAGCTCTAGGGGGTATAAACATAGTGCAATTATACTCTTCTAGATTAGCTCTATGGGGCATAAATTAGTAAACTGGTACCTTTATACTCTCCTAGATTCTTGCTCTAGGGGGCGTAAACATAATAATAAAGTGTTCATGAGACTTACTCCAATGAACCAGTTGTTCTTCTTAAATTTAGTCTCCAATACCAAGTTAGGGCAATATATAAATAAATCTCCCCTTCATGTATTTGAAGAAGTCCTTGGATGCTGATTTGAAGATTAAAGTTCTTTGGATGAATAATATGAAGATTTTACTCTTGGCCTAGGGTTGAAATGATTTGAGAAAGATTAGGCTCAATCACTCTCTTTTCAACAACTTGAAATGTCCCAACATATTCCTTTTAATAGATCTTCAAAAATCTTGAACATTGGAAGTAGTTAGGCAGCATTTAAGTGGCTTGCAATGTTTGAAAATTCGATCGATTACGTGTCATGTGCATACATTAAATTCTCAAATTTGAGTGATATAAATCATATTTCTTGCATTCCCAACTATATACATTCAAGAAATTATCAAATTGACATCACAAACTAATCAATTAATACACAAATCAATAAATCTTGTTGTCCGATGTCCAAACATGTAAAACCCCATCTTAAACGACCAAAATATTATTGTCCACATGTAATTGCTTGGATTTCCCAAGCCAAATCCACATGTAATTATTGTAATTCATCTTATGTGTGATTCACTCATGAAAATCAAGATTAAATGATGGTCAAATTATAATTCCTTACAAGTGTATGGACGTATAACAATATAGCGTGCAAATGTAAAGGTCGATCTCACAGAGAATGGCAAACCAACTTAATTAATCTTAGTTACTAAGTATACAACTAAACAGACATGGAATAAGGTTTGGTATAATTTTTAGAAACTTAATAGAATAAAAGTAAATAAATAGCTAAAGATAATTCAAAGAGGTTAATAAGATGAAGATGTATAGGGATCCGATTTCACCATAAGATAATAACTCTTTGCCAATGCAATGTAGGATTTAATAACTCACTTAGGTTTGTTCTTTCAAAAGTAAGATTATTACTGTTAGGTGTGCAGGTTTAAATCAAGTGCTTTCGCTTATTCTAATTGCCTATGGTGTGTAGTATAATTGAGGTGAAAACCCATTAAGCTCAAGAACATAAGAACCAAAATAGAATGGTTTAGCATATGGTGTTTACCTTAACCATCTATCCTTCTCATTCAAGGGAGCTCATGTTTTAGGATATGGTGTGTACCTTAACTATGCTTTGATAAATAATTTAACTCATAATATTGGTGATCAAGCAACAAAATAAATTGAATTACTGTAAACAACTTTATGAATGAAACAAGATCATATAGCATTAATAATATCCAACAATCCATAACAAAGAGTATTAAAGAGGGTTATATCTTCACCCTATAAAAAGGAATTTAGTTCATTAGAGAAAATAAAACAACTCCCTTAGAAAGGATGATAATAATGAAGAACATCTTCTCTCTTTCTTCTTTCTTACTTGCAATCCCTTCTTCTTCTCTTCGAGAAATCTCTTCAAAAGTGGCTCCCATAAGCTTGCTTTTCATGATCTCTCTTAATTAATGTAGATAACTTTGTTCACTTCGATCAACAGGTCTTTGTTAAGCTTGTAACGAGGCCTTAGGTTTGGGTAACAAAGAAAAGGAATAAGGATTCACAATGTAAGAGATCATAACTGACTTACATATGAAAGTTCACTCTCTCAAAAAAATTTATTTGCTCTTCTCTCTCTTTCTTTGGGCTGTATTAGTACCACACCCCCAAACTTATTTTTTTTGAGTTAATTAGGATGTGATCCCCCCAATTGAAAGAGGAATCCTTACTAATTCTTTTCTTTATGTCTCTTTTCTTTTCCTTTTGGCAGTTTTCTTTTCAATTCCCCTAAACTTAATTTCTTTTGCTTCACTTATACCTTTCTAATAACCATATGCATAGAAGATGTCTCTTATAGATCAAGCATGGATTTTTAGGTTGAAAGGTTCTAGATAATGAGGCTAAAGAAAGAAAGTTGAATGGTGGTTTTTCACATGCTTTGCATATGCAATTCTCTCATAAGGCTCAAAATGGGACACTAGTGACATGAAAGTACTAAGTTAGTTTAAAAGGCTTAAACTCATCAAAAAAATTATCTAAGTCACTATCAAGCAAACATGTAATCTACGATTTTGCCTTAAGGGATAATCAAACAAGTTCTAGAATGCTTATGTCAACCAAAATAAGCCATTGCATTCACAACACTATCAACTCATCAGCATAGACTTTGTATGATCATAACATAATGTGCTTAATGAAATTTTCATCAATCCTGAAAAAGAAAGACTTATCATAAGAATCAATGAATCACGAGGTAGTATCTATCCTTCTTTCTAAATCATGTGTAAAGGTAATCACAAACTCAGCATAAGTTAGTAATCATCAAGAGAGAATCCATCCTATTCAGTTTCAGTATATTAACACAGTTGCTCTTGGATTTCCTTTAGCTAAGTCAGCATAAAAATTTAAGCTCATAACACATAAGTAACTCCAACTAGCCAATCCAACTAAACACATGATAAACAAACTAAATAAACTGCAATAATCCCTAAACTTAGACAAACTCATCCCTAAACACAAATAAAATGCTAAACACCCCCAAACTTAAACACAAGATTTTCCTCAATGTGGAATAAAGCATTGGAAAATGAGGACTTCCCTGAAATGGATCACTTGTTAGAACTGTCATCTTGTGCCCAACTGAAATCTTCATCTGGCATATATGGAAGTGTGTGGGAAGCGCATGGAGCTATCGCCAGGTGATATGGCGGCAAGGGCATTATTGTGATCCACCATATGCTTGAACATCTTCCTTTGGTCCCTCATCATTTGTCTTGTATAATTTTGAACACCCACAAGATGAGTTTGGAGATCGGCAAGTGAAGGTTCTTTAGAAGAAGAACCTCTTGTGGGCCTTAGCTGTGGAGAACTAGGTGGTGAAGATGAAGGACTTGCTCATGCGTTTCTACATGTTGTCTTCTCAAATGAATCTATCACTACATCATTGATGACCGATAGAGGTTGTTGAAGTTCCTCTTGAGCAGAGGTGGGAACTCCAGCCATGAGACACAACCGATAGATGAGTGAAGGGTGTCCCAGTCTACTAGTGAGCATCCTAGTGATGAAAGAGATAATGGAGTGCTCAATCACTTGGCCCACATCAATAGACAACCCTATCTAAATGGCATAGTTGAGTGCAAGTCGCTCCCTTGTAACATCAGATACATGGTTGGAAGGCAACATTTTTGCTGATATGAAGTAATGCCATGCCTTGTTGCTTCCAACTGTCCTCTAGGAAAAGTGATAACTATGCTTGATGAAGTGATGAAGGATATAAAGCAATTTCTCAAGCAACTAACGAAAACAGTGTAGTGCATGAAAGATGGAACAAGCAAGCAAACACATAGACAACACAATTTTTATAATTGTTTGGGAACCACATCCCTACATCCACTCATCTAAGAGCACCAACTCATCATGCCTTGGGTTCCACTATATCCCAAATAATGGAAGTACAGAAGTGTCCCCAGCACTCTTCTAGATTCCGAGTCTAGTGAGTGTGAATAAGTGTTCCCAACACTTCTTCTGGATTCCAGCTCCAGGGGGGCATAAGCAAGTGTCCCCAACACTTCTTCTGGTTTTATGAGTTCACTAGGAAACTCATTGGTTTCAAAGATCATCAGCAAACTTGTTAGTTTTCTTGAGCTCACCAACAACTCATACAATGTGGTTTTCACTAGCTTACCACAAACTCATCTAGCTAATTTGTCAATACTCTTTTTGCATATTACATTGCCTCTTTTCGTGGGATGATTTGTATAGATATTAAGCTCATAAATTAAAAGGATATCTCATTTAAGTTCATTAAATATCAATGCTCTAGGTCTATGATTATGATAATAGGCTCATTGTCTATCACCGCAATAGAGATTAATTATCTAGGAGGAAGCATAGCCTGACTGAGAGAGATGCTTCTCGTTGAAGCTCTATTTTTGTTTTTCTCTCAACTTCCTCAACCTTCTTCATTGCTATTGGACCATCTTCATATTGCTTCATAAACTTCTGTCCATTAGAGGTAGATGGCTTTCTATTAATGTTGAAGACCATTTTGATTTCTTCCATTGGAAAGTTGTCTTCTTGAGAAACTCACTTGTAGCTAGAAAGCCTACAATGCTAACTTTGAAGAAGGTGCCTTTCCATTTTTAGCAAATTCTAAATGAAGACTTTCTTGGTTGATTGACTCATTTATTATTATGGAAAGACGCTCATTAATCCTGAAGGGACATAGCCTCTTAAAGTTGCAATCTTTAATAGAATGTGGACTACATTCCTTTGAATTTCTTTCCATCTTTAGCAAATTTCAAATTGTCCAGTCAGCTTTACAAGCTTTGCTCCAAATGAGGTGTTAACCAGAATGTGGAGTTAAAGATATCTGGCATAGATGGCTGCTACTCTTCATGATATATCATATTTTATCTAAGGACTTTATCACTTGAATTTGCCTTTTGTAAATGATAGACAAAGTGACTCCATATACTATACCACTTTGTTGATGTCAGATATTGATGTAGTAGTTTACTTCATCTTCTGGTTTATCTATTATAAATAACATCTAAATTGTAGAAGCGTAAATGAAGTTTCTCTTCTTCATTGTTCATCAGACCTCGTTCTCTTGACAGATGAAGTTTCCTTCAGTAGGTGATGTGGTTTTGTCTGTTGCTTGTCTGACAGACGATCTTTGTAGCGTGGATAGAGCATCTTCTCATTCGATGAAGTATTCTTCACCAAATGAAGTCTTCTTTTCATAAGTCAAAGTACCTTTGTCTGTTGTGAATAGCAGATGATTCGTCTTGATAGACAAGGTTTCTTCCTTGATAGATAAAACATACTTTTTCTGTTGAGATCAACAGATGAAGTTGCAGCCCATAGAAAAAGTCTTCCATATGGTTCATTTGTTGGCTTATCTATTGTAAGTGATGGATAAAGTTGTGGCATGTAGACAAATTCTTCTTTTAGTCGCTCATATGATGGTTGCCTGTTAAGTAACAAACAACTTGTTGAGGCATGGACGATTTGCTTCTTTAAAGTTTGTCTGATGGCTTTGTCTATTATTGAGTGATAGACAACTCTTTGTAGATGAAGGTGACAGACAATGTTTTATTCTTTAGCTACTGTGCTGCTTCTTCTTTGTCTTCTTTGATCTCTTTAGTTTTCAGATGAGTCTTCATTTTGGGTTCTTTATTTTTCTATTTTCAGTTTCATTTTGTTTCTGCTCTTGTAAAATAAAATCATTTTTATGCCACGGACAAGTGTTGATTATAACCAATTTTTCTATCTTGTCTATGGAACAATTTGTCTGAATCTTCTTGGGGTAGATGTTATCTGATACTGACTTTATCTATAGATAATTTACTTGATCACTCATCAATGCTTGTGCTCCATGATTGTAGATTTCTTAGATGACTTCTTTGTAAAGTTTTAGTGCCATTCATTTTTATTATTCTTGTCTGCTTTCGGTTAGTGGATTGTGCTTGTTAATGACTTTGCTGTGTACGCTATCAACAATATTCAAATTGTTTCCTTGAATGTTTAGACCTACTTTTGCCATGCTTGGAAACACAATTATTAGTTCCACACATGTTCAGTCATATGTTGTTGCGCATCATCAAAACTTGACTGATTTTCATATGCACTATTTGGTTCAACAAGTTCTTCTCTTTACTTTTCCTTGGATGAACTACTAGATGAAGTTTCTTTCACCAGACAAAATTTTCTTTCATCAGACAAAATAGCTTTATCTGTTGATTTGTCTTTTGTAACCAACAGATGAGTCTTGTTAACACGAACAAGGTTTCTTCATAGAAGATGAAATGACTTTGTTTGTTAGTTTGTCTATGGAGAGTTGCAAATGAAATTGCAAGGCTCAGACAAAGTTCTTCAATTAGTTCACTTATTGGTTTGTCTATTGTAAGTAATAGACGAATTGATGAGCTGTAGACAAAATGTTTTTCCAGCAGTTCATCTAGTGGTTTATCTGTTACAAGTAATAGACAAATCATATAGATACATAAACAAATCATTTCTTTGGTGGTTCATCTAATGGTTTGTTTGTAGCAAGTAGTAGATAAACTTGCTGATGAGGACAACACACGAAGTTATTCATCTGTGGCTACTGTGCCACTTCTACTTCTCTTCTATATTTTTTTTTATAGAGAATTGCAAACAAGTTTCTTGATCTTCTTTAGTTTTATATACATTTTTATGAGAGACAAATGCTTAAATAATTTAACTTTATTTTTAGCTCTTCATTTATATCTGAGTTCAACTCCATTTCATCTCTGCTTCTATAAACTAAATTCGTCTTTGTGTTGTGGACGGATGTTGAGAATAAATAGTTTATTTGACTTGTCCATGAAATACTTTATTTGAATCTGTCTGAAGCAGATGCTATCTGATATTGAATTTATATGTGGAAGATTTATTCAGTCACTTATTGAAGCTTGAATGTCATAGCTTTGTGGCTTCTTTTCAAAGTTTCAATGTCATTCTTTCTGAGCATTATTGTCTTCTTTTGCAGTAGTGGATCTTGCTTGCTAACGTATTTTTTGTATACATTATCCACTCCATTTGAGTTGTTTCCCTATATATTTATATCTGTTTCTGCAATACTTGGGAACATAATTAGCACCATAAGTGTTCACTAATATGTTGTTGCTCATCATCAAAATCTAACTGTTTGCCATATATACTATTTGGTTCAAAATATAATGTTTCCCTCCAAGACTTTTAGTTTTTATTGGTCCAATAAGATCCATGTGTAGCAACTAAAGTTCCTCAGTTGTGTATACTTCTTTGTTAGTTTGAATGATTCTCTAACTTGATTTCCTTTTAAGCAGGCATCACACGATTCATTTTGGTCAAACTTTAGTTTGGGTAAGCTAACAACAAGATCTTTGTTGTATAGTTTTTCAATCATGAACTTGTTGGTATGTCCTAGTCTTCTATACCATAACAAGGATTCTTCATTATTCACAATAAGACATTTGAGTTGGATATCACTCCAATATACTAAATACACATTTTCACATCTTTCACCAAGTATTACAACTGAATTTGAACTACTATTACAAGATATATATGCGATTCAAACAAAACCTTGTAAACATTATCATAAAATTGACTAACACTTAAAAGATTGTGTTTTAGTCCTTGTACTAGTAAAATGTTTGAAATAGTAATAGAGGGAGGTTAGTTGATCTTACTAATCCCAACCACTCTACCTTTTTCATTATTTCTGAAGGTAACTATTCATCCATTTTTAGCTTTTAATTTTGTGAATAGCTCATTCTCCCCTGTCATGAGTCTTAAGTAACCACTATTAATAAACCATTTATTACTCCTTATGGCTCTTAAGGACACTTCTAATAATAAGGTCAACCTATAATTTTCGGTACCCATTTAGGAATGGGTCCTAGTGGGTTAGTAGCAGAATATTTTGGTACCAATTGCCTTTTAGATGCTACTATTTTATTATCTGGAGATATTATTGTATTTATTATGTTAGCAATAGTTTTTGGTACCCAAATCAAGTTCTATTTGGGTTCTAATTTTCTTTTATGATTGCTATTTTTCTTTCTTTGGTTTTTTCTACTTTTCTTCGTTGCCTTAGTTTAAATAAAGTAGAGGTTAATGTTTTTCTAAGGGAATGATTTTCTGCTTTTGTTTGCTCAAGTTCTATGTTAAGGTTTTGATTAGGCTTGAGCTGAGTATTTTCTTGTCTTAACTTAGATCATTCAGAGATTATTTTTTCTAGTTCTCTTTTTGTTTTCTTATGTTTAGTTTTTAAAGTTTTAAAATCTAGATATAATTCATTTAGTAATTCTTCTAGATCAGAAGTTTCAAGTTTCAAATTTACCTCATCTTCATGGATGGCCATGAAGCTTATTCCTGTATGATGCCCCTCCTAATTTCTTTCTTTGGAGTTAAGTGAACTAAATTATGTTTCATTTTCTTCTTCTATTTCACTCGAGATTGTTTGCATCATATTCTCTAGCATTTCCTATGCGGCTGTAGTTTTCTTCTTCTTTTCAAATTTTCTACTGTTAAAAGTATTCTTTTTGTCAAAGTTAAAAGTATACCTTTTCTTCTTGTCTCCTTGCTTTTTATCTGGTTTTGGATAGTCAAACCTCATGTTCCCAGACTTGTTGCAATTGTAATATATTGGAATCTCTTTTCTTTTTTCCTTACTCTTGTTGCTGCTTTTGGGGTTGTTTCCAAATTTCTTCTTCCTAATCATATTTTTGAATCTTCTAGTTATCATTACCATTACTCATCATCTTCATTCATTGTGGCTTCTTCTAAAGTCTCTTCAGTCTCTGAATCAGCTTGTAAAGCAATCTTTTTTCCTTTGAATTCATCTAGAACTTTTTGCTTCATTATGACTTCATGGGTCATAAGTGATCCCATGAGTTCTTCCACTATCATTTTATCCAGATCTTTTGCTTCCTAGATAGTAGTCACACTTAGGCATCCAAAATCTAGGTAGAAATCTCAAGATCATTTTAACTCACTTGGGTTGTTCATATTTCTCTCCCAAGCTTTTCAGTCCACTGGTGATTTTCTAAAACCTTTCAAACATTTTAGAGATAGTTTCTAACTCCTTCATGAAGAGGCTTCATATTCCTGAACTAGATGTCCTTTCGATGCCTTCACAAGTTGTGGAACATACTAGCCATTTGGATGCTTTCACAAGTTAACACACTGGAAATTAAAAATTAACTAGTGAAACATGCTTTGATACCACTTGTTGGTCTCTCGGTGGATGGTAGCTCAAGAGAGGGGATGAATTGAGCTTTCAAAAATTTGGCCAATGACTTGAAATATGTGCTTAAAATAAAAAAGGCAAAACTCACAACACATATGCATAAGATTTTTATAGTGGTTCGGCCTTTTTGAGTTTCTACTCCACTTCTTTGAATCAGTCTCTCTTACTAAACTCAGGTTCCACTAAATACTTATTGGTTTTATAAGCTCACTAACAACTTACTAGTTTTCCAAACTCACTAGAAACGTTTACACATTTGTTTCCAAGCTCACCAACTAACTTATACATGTTGGTTTCCATGCTCTTACTAACTAACTTGCTGGTTTTCCAAGCTAACGAAAAACTTTTACAAAGTGTTGGTTTTTAGAGCTCCCCTACTAACTCACTATTTTTCCAAATGGAATTATACAGATTAATGCCTCTTACTTAGGTAGAGTTGTATGAAAATTAAAACTCAATTGAATGAATAAAATATGCAATAAGCTCAAATTTATCAAAAAAATTTTCAAGTTGACACAAATCTGGCTTCAAATGCTTTGGTAGTAGTATTATAGCAGTTTGAGTTGAATGATTGAAGATCCTAAATACTCTTTTTGAATACTTGAATCAAATGATTTTCTATGTTTTTTTTTCTCAAATTGGTTTAGGTGTTGCTTTAATCATCTTTTTATAGGGTTTGAGAGAAAATTTAGCCATTACAACTTTTAATATCATTTTCAAATTGTTAGGCGGAGTTGGTAATGATTTTTTACAGTCTGTCGAGCTTTAGAATTTTTGAGTTAAGTAGCCAGAAATTCTAACATTTGATCCATCGCTTATCAGAATTTATAAGAATTGTGTTGATACCTATGAAGGCAATATAATTTAGTTGCTCTTGAAGGCTAAGAAATCTAATGGGCATCTTAATGTTGATTTTGTTGTCAATGGTCATAATCTGAACTTCTAAAGAACTTCTAAGAAAGTTTTGAGATACCCATGAAGATTGGATTTTTGCTTATGATATGTTTCTTTGATTCTTTCCTTCTTGAAGATGCCTCTGAGAAAGCTTTTGAGTTGCTTTTGAGGATCTTCTGAGTATTGTGTTAGCATTTTGAGTTGCTTCTAACAAGTTTTTGATTGTGGATTTTTTTTCTGAGTTAACTCTGAGGGTTGAATTCAACATCTGGCATTCTTGTTTTTTTCAATTTACTTCTATCATCCTTCTGTATTATTTCTAAGAATTTTTTGAGAGAGTTTTGACTTCTAAAATTTCTTCTGGAATAATTTTGTATGTTCATTATCAGTCTTCAAAATATTTTTGAGACTTGGATTTGTTTCTGAGATTCTTCTTAAGAACTTTTGAATGCAGAAAATTCATTTGAAATGGATTGTTTAACTTCTAATGTATTTTTACAATTTGAGAAAACTTTTGAATGAATCTTGATGTGTAATACTGCTACACCTTGACTTTGAGGAGGTTCTAATCTACCTCTAACATGTTTTTGAGATACGTCTAATTACTTCTGAATGCTTCTGAGTTTCAATTATATTTCTAATGGGGTTGTGACATACTTTTGATGAGGTTATAAGGCATTTCTTGAATACTTCTTAACTTTTAATCTTCACGCCATGTTTCTGAATAGGTTCTTATGTACTTTTGAATGATTTTTGAATAATTTTTATTTGAAAATTCCTTTTAAAATATCTTCCTTTGAAGGGTTAATGTAGTAATTTTATATTAACACCTTTTATTATTTATAGTTACTCTCCTTAATCTTGTTCATATATAAATGCAACATCACTTGGAAAGTAACCTGTTAGTACTTTAATTATTCACTAATTTGTTTGTTCATCATCGAAACTAAGTTATTCTATCTCATTCAGCATAAAAATCAAACTTACTAAAGTGTTGGATTTAATAATAGCCAATTCTAACTCAAAAGGAGTGTCTAGTGTAAGAGAGCCCTCTTCTTCTCTACCATTTGAGGCATATATCATTGCAAATCCAAATAGAGAAGAAGAGAAGTATGTCAACAACAAGGGCTATAGTAACTTCTGGGGAAGAAAATGTAGAACTAATACTATTGTGGAAGTTGGAGGAATCATGATAATCTTCCTTGTAGCAATCAAAGGAACACAATGAACCATCCTCTTGAGTTTCAATAGCCACACCAATCTCAACTAGAGCAAAAAAAGCCATCTTTAGAAGACCTCATGAGCACTTTTGTGAATGAGAGTCGAAACAGGTTTTCTTAGAATGAAGAAAGAATGGATAGCATAGTGGAAAACATCAATGCTTTCATCAACTCTTTGGAGATGCAGATTAGACAACTTGCAAGCTTGTCTAATAGCTCAAACAGGGGTAATTTTCCAAGCAACACGAAGAATAACCCAAGGGAGCACTACAATGTAATAACTTTGAGAAGCGAAAGAGAACTTGAATCACCAAAGATGCAAAAAGAGCCACAAACCTTCTCAGAGGCAGGAGGCCAGGATACAGCCCAAGGAGAGAGAGTAGAAGAAGCAAAGCAAAAGGAACCAAAACGGGAAGACTACCAACCAGGGAGGATCACATATCTTAACAATCCTCCTATCTTGAAACCCAAACTCCCTTTTCCTCAAAGATTTTAGAAAAAGAAGATTGATGAATAGTTTGGTAAGTTTTTGGACATTTTAAATAAAAATTCACATAAATATTCTATTTGCAGAGGACCTAGAATAGATGCCCAACTATGCCAAATTCATGAAAGAGCTCATGTCCAAGAAGAGGAAACTTTAAGAAAATGAAACAATGAAGTTGACAAAGGAATGAGGTGCGATTCTACAAAGGAAGCTCCCTCAAAAACTGAAGGACCAAGGGA
This sequence comes from Pouteria campechiana, assembly GCA_036873735.1. Lineage (NCBI taxonomy): Eukaryota > Viridiplantae > Streptophyta > Magnoliopsida > Ericales > Sapotaceae > Pouteria > Pouteria campechiana. The sequence goes on from JAYJMB010025072.1 coordinate 26,606, forward strand.
GTTTCACTATACCTTGCACCATAGGAAATTTCTCTTTCACAAGGCATTATGTGGTTTAGAGGCATCCATTAACTTAATGCCTTTATCAATTTTTAGGAATATTGGACTAGGAGAGGTGACACCTATGACCATCAGACTGTAGTTGGGAGATAGGTCTTTGGCCTATCCTTATGGAGTCATTAAAGATGTCTGGTCAAGGTGGACAAGTTCATATTTTCGATGGATTTTGTGGTATTGAACATGGAGGAAGATAATGAAGTGCCTCTCATTTTTGGATGACCATTTCTTGCAACTAGAGGAGCATTAATAGATGTACAATGTGGTGAGTTAACTTTGCAAGTTAATGACGATGAGGTAAAGTTTAATATTTACCGTGCTTTTGATTGTCCACTTGAGAAGAGTACTTGTAAAAGAATTAACGTTTTAAATGATTCCATAACTTCCATTGTTAATGATGTAAGTGTTAAAGATTCTCTAGAACATTGTAATAGAAAATCCATTAGTCAAGATGTGACAGGTTCTGAGAAGGTCATGGAGTATATAGTAGCTTGGGAGGAAACACAACAAGAGAAATCTGATGAAATTAATGAGAATCTTCAAGAAGGGTCACAAAAGATAAATAAGAGTTTGTTCAAGATACAGAAGAGTTTTATAGGAGGATAAAGAGGCTAACAAGATTAAAGCCAACTCCAATGGTGTAGAAGAACTCGATGAAGATGATGCAGCCAAGGAAGGACTAAAGCACAAATTGGTTTTGTCAATTACTACACAACAAAAAATTGAATGGAAGCATATGCCTTGGAATTTCAAAAATGCATGTCTTGAGAATAAAAATACTCTTCCTATGATGAAAGACCCATAACATAGAAAAACAAAATCAACCTCAATGACACTGAGTGAAGAAGAAATGAGTCAAGCTAACTCCTATAACTTAGAACTACCTCTTATCCCTTATCTCTTAGGACTTTTAGTCTTTTTGGTTTTGTTTTTATTTCTCATTTTACTTAGTTAATTTTTAGTTTTCTTGATTGAAGCTGCACACACCATCAAAAGCAACCTTTATCCTCCATTATGGGAGCACATTCTCTCACAAGGGAGTTTCTTTCCCCTTCACTCATTATTTTAAACATTGAGGACATGGTTTGTTTTAAGTTTCAGGGGTGGGGGTTAATTGGTTGTGGTTACTTTAGTTTAGTGTTTTTTCCAATTTGTTTATGTGTTTTACTTTAATACTTCTATTTAGTATTTTGTGTGATTGTGGTTATGTTGTGATTTGTCAAAAATGCAAAAAATTAAAAATAAAAAATAAAAATTTTGAACATTGATCAAATTTCTTGATGGAGACCAATGATATGAACATAATGTTATAACAATGGCTTAGAAAGAAAATGAAGGACGTCACTGTTTTTTATTTGCTTAACTTGAATGCTTGTTTAAATTACTTTAGATTCCTTACACTTTTGATCACATAGCAATTTCTCCTTGAATTCATTGCATACTTAGCAATAGTTTAGGTGACTCAGTATACATAGATCAAGTTAAAGGCTAGATAGAACTCATTACAATTATTTTTTGAGATGAACATTAGATTACATAAAAAAACGTTTATAAGGACTCACCAT
>JAYJMB010025072.1:28237-39190 GCA_036873735.1 Pouteria campechiana
GATCATATTCCAAGAATACAAAAGAAGATAATTTTAAAGAGTGCGATAGTAATACAACCCACAAAAAGGAAATAAGAAGAATAAAGATTCAAGAAAGAAAGAAAAATATCCTCTGCATATCTAGTGTAGTCTGTTTTAATTTGTGAATCCATAGGGTTTGCATTGAATACATTTTACTTAGTTGCATAAATTAATCTAAGTACGAAGTGATTTAGATTGGAATGACTATATATTCTTTTTGCACATGCACCAAGGAATTGAAGGTGGATAGGATAATTTTTAGGTTGGAATTTTAGACATGAATGATATTTCGATGTTTCCTTCTAAGCTATGTTGATCTTATTGAGGTCTATGGATAATGAGCTTAATCAATGTTGTGGTTGTTTCTCTTGGAAGTTCATTCTTTATGTTTTGCTCAAGGACAAGAAAATGAATAAGTTTGGGGGTATTTAATAACTGAATTTTATTCACTTATATCTCATATTATAAAGCTTATTTATTGGTTAATTCTTGAGAATTTTAGATGCATTTCATATATTTTTATTAGATTCTCTAGATGCATTGAAAAGTGGGGAGAAAGGAGCAAAATAAAGGAAAAGAAGATTACAAGTAAATGGCTAAAGGATGGGAAGAATGGATCAAGTAAAAAGTGCAGAAAATAGGCAGCAGAATGGGTGCCACGATGTCCAAATCATGTGTTGCAGCTCCAAACTTCATTGAACCACATCCGGCAACCAATGATTTTAGCGTCGCAGCACTGATGCTTCCTTTGTGTGTGTGCAAAAATTCTGCTCCTTGACTTTATGTAATTAAACCTAATTGGAGGAGGCTTTGGGGGGGGGGGGGGGTGCTTTTGGCTAGTTTTGTCTAGGGTTTCAAGGGGTTTTCAGAGGTTTCTTGGAAGGCTTTGAAAGGAAGAAGATCAAGCTTAAAGATCAAGGTGAAAGAGACTGATTGCAAGGATCAGAACATAAGCTGAAAAGGGGAAGAATTTGTCATCTTTGGCTTCCTTGCATTTTTAATCACTTTATTTCCTTGTAATTATGGATTTAAATTTTGGATTGAAACTATAATGATGTTCAATGATTATCTATTTAATTTATTTTTCATCATGTCTAGCTAATTTTCTTCTTTCTAGAGGGGAGATGAAGTTTATGTGATATTCATGGAGTAGTCAATGATTTACTTGATTGAAATTGCAATTTAGTTTATTTGTGATGTTTGGTGTTTAATGACTTCAATTGATTGACCATCTACTGAATGATCATGTATTTAGGATTTGATATTCGGGAGAAGCAACCCCAAATAGGATTTAGGCATCACAACATAAAATCATAGATGACTCAGGAGAGCTTCTGGGCTTTATGAAATAATTCAAGAGAACCCTAGATCTTAATGCATTCCTAATATTCTGATTTTTATAGGGATATTAAAACTGGAATGTTAGGAATAGATATGCAGCCTGGCACTCAGGAAAGGGGGTCGAGTGAATTGGGATTCTCAATTTATAAATTGATGCAATAATCAATCGGTAATGAGTTGAAAACACCATGACTAAAGCATAAACAAAATCAACCCTTTAGAGTTTTCACACCCTAATTTATTCTATTCAAGCTTATCCATTTTATTTGATATTCAATTATTCATTTCTAGGTCATCCAGGTAAAGTTAGAATTATTCAAAGCAATAACTAGTATTGAATTAAAATACACAATCCCTATGGATACGATACTCTTTCACAACTATACTACAAAACTTCACACTGTACTCTTGTGGTATAATTTGCAATTAAGAATGTATAAATTGGATTGTAACTAATGTAATATGTATTAAGCCAGTTGAGCATGTAGGGGAAGCTATGGAATTGCAAGAATTGTACAAAGGTGGTGTCATGGTTCTTCATGGAGGTAAGTAGGCTCTTTCTTGGTTGAATGTATAAATGGATGGGGATAGTAATTATCCCATGTTTTGAATCCAAGCATGTATGCATGATTGGAGATAGTGGATAGCCCGTGCTTTCCTAAAGGTTCATTTTTTTTAGATTTGTGAATACGTGAGAGTTGGAAATAACAAGTATCCCTTGAATTGTAATGATTGGATATGATATGAACTTGTGATAGCAAAGGATAGAAATTATCCCATGTCTTTATGCATAATGATCATTATTCTTGTCTATGGATGTCTAGATGTGAGGGATAAAGAATATCCCATGCTTACGTTGAATAATATGCTTTATATTATTGTGTCTTTCAGTGTATGGATTGATAGGGATAATAAGTATCCAAGTTGAGTTCCCTATTGTGATAATTAATGTGAATGGATAAAATAGATAGGATAAGTGAAATCCCATGATTGTGTCGATAGTATATTATATTATGTGGATGTACATATATGGACGGAACATAGAGTATTCCATGAAGTGTATTTGATAGAATGGTGTGATAATGTGCCTGAATGGCATAATTATGAAATGTGGTGCCTGCATGGCAAAATTATTATATTTGATATGTTTTTATACATTAAAGATATGTATGTTGTGTTCTACGTCCCAAGACAAGATGTGAGTGCATTGTATTCCTGGTTGTGGTTCTCAGATACCATAATAGAATGGTTGATATATTTATATTCACTAGTTGGTGTGAATTATGTTGTATTTGAATTAATTATTATTTACTAACATGCCTACTTACTGAGTTTGCCCTAGACTCACACATTCTTATTCTTATTTTTTAGCTGGCAGGTCAGATAAAGAATCCCAATTATGAGTTGAGGCTTAAAGACAAGATTTGAAGATATTTTCCTCATGATATAAGGGTTTGGAATTGTAATTTCATCATGTATTTGTATAGTTGTATTTAAAAGGTTTCAAATTATATATAAAGGAATGTATTGGCATGTCCTGATAATTATTGATGATATTGTGAATGAATTGTATGATTTTAGAAAGGATTATAGTTATCATGATTCGTTTCGATCTTGGGCAGTTGTGGGTAGCTGTGGGTGTTGGGCAGCTGTGGGTGTGTGTTTTATGGTTTATATCAATCTTTTATGTTATTAAAATTATAGTTTTATATGATAAATAATTGTGCAAGTATGTAGCCTCATATTTTAGTCTAGGTTCTACTAGATTTTGGCAGAGTTATCTTGTTTTAATTAAGAGAATTTTAGGAGAATGGTAAAACGCGTATGCCCTAGGTGGGGTGTGACACTAATGAATGCTCCAAATTAAAAGAAGAAAACTGCAAGCTCAAAGTTAATCAAAAATATCTTAAAAGAACTTGAGTAGGTCAAGGTAGAAAACAATGCTCTAAGAAAGACCTTGACATCCACCTGATTAAAAATGAAACCAAAGAAGAAAGGTGGACAAAATCCAAAGAAAAAGAATCATAAATATGGAAGAAAAAAAGGACCCCAACAATACGTGATTTGGGTACCTAAAAATGTTGCAAATGTTGTAAATGCAACTTACTCTCCAAGTGATAGATTAGTGGCACCCAAAACATAATCGGTACAAAAGTTCTCTTCCACTAACCCACCTGGAAACCTTGTATATGTAGGTGTGCTTGAGAGCCACAAAAAGCAACATGTGGTATATTGACAGTGGTTTCTCAAGGCACATGATAGGGTAGAGGGTACTGTTCATATAGTACAAAGCAAAGAATGGAAGAATAGTTACCTTTGGGGATAATGGAAAAGGTAGAGTGGTTAGGATTAGTAAAGTCATCCAACCACAATCAACTACAATTTCAAATGTTTTGCTTGTAAAATGATTGAAACATAACCTTCTAAGTGTAAGTCAATTTTATGACAATGGTTACAAGGTTATGTTTGAATCTCAAGTTTATTCAGTATTAGATGACCCAAACTCACTTGTTTTACTTGGAAGAAGGCATGGAAATTTATATGTGGTAGATTTATGTGATATCCAAACCAAGTGTCTTGTTGTAAGCAATGATCAATCCTTATTGTGGTTTAAAAGATTAGAACATGCCAACAAAAATATGACTCAAAAGATGTATAATAAAGATCTTGTTGTTGGCTTACCAAAGTTGAAATTTGACAAAAATTAATTATGCGATGCTTATTGAAAAGGAAAGTGTAACACCCGGGGTGTTGAAAATGAGGAAAAGTTTTGTTGAAACATGTCTTTGGTCATTGTGAGATGATTTGAGGGATAAATATATGAGTTGTATGTGAATTTTATACAAATTAAGTGAACTTGTGAGAAAAATTTTGATGAGTTAAATTATTGGTCTAGGGATGATATATTGATATGATCTTTAGTATTTGAGGGAGGATTATTATGTACTTGAATGTGATCTCATCATGTTTATATGCCATGATTAATGAGGGGTTAAATATGTGAGAGAAATCAAGTTTTAAAATGGAGAAAAATCATAAAATGGTGGGCAATAGGTTAGTGTTGCGGCATTGGAAATGGATGTCATGACACTGCTTTAAAAGACGGAAAATTGTGCATTAAGTGAGGTGGATGCCACAACAACAAAATTGAATCCCACGGAACTAGGACTTGATGCCATGACATCCAAATATGATGCTGTGACGTCCCTTCAAGAAGGCCATTTTTTCAAGGTATCTAGCAATTTAATGCGGCAATAGTAAAATTTGGTGCCATGGCATTGGTTCGGTGGTGCACTGGAGCACTAAAAATGCAACATTTTAAGGATGTTATCAACCCATTTTCATTCATTTTAACTTCTCTCTTCTTCCCCACGCCTTATCTTTTTGGCCCATCCCTTGTGAACTCAAAAACCTTGTTCTTTGAGTTAGATCTTCATCTTGTTTATGTATGGGAGTGATCAAGCGTGTCTCCAAGTTGAGTTCCCCCTATTTGGATGATGAGAAATACAAGAAAAGCCATGGTTGCTGCAACCCAAGATGGGTTTTTGAGAATTGAAGACCGGAATCATGATCTATGATGAAATTTGATGATTCAAATTATAATTCCTTGCAAGTGTACGGGCGTATAGCAATATAGTATGCAATGCAAGGGTCGAACCCCATAAAGTATAGTAAGCCAATACAATTAATCTTAGTTACTAAGTATAAAACTAAACAGACTTGGAATAAGATTTGGAATAATTTTCAGAAACTTAATAGAATAAAAATAAATAAATAACTAAAGATAATTCAAAGAGATTAACATGAGGAAGAAGTCCAGGGATCAAATTTCACCACTAGATGACACCCCTTTGCCAATGAAATGTTGGACTTAATGCCTCATTTAAGTTCTTTTTTTTTAAAATTAAGATTATTACCATTAGGTGTGTGGGTTTAAATCAAGTGCTTTCACTTGTTCCAAGTACCTATGGTGTGTAGCATAATTGAGGTTAAAACCCATTAAGTTCACGAACATAAGAACCAAAATAGAATGGTTTAGCAGTGTATATCTTAACCATCTATCCTTCTCATTCAAACGAGCCCATGGTTTAGCATATGGTGTGTACCTTAACCTTGTTTTGATAAATAATCTAACTCATAATATTGGTGATCAAGCAATAAAATAAATCAAATCATTGCAAACAACATAATGAATGAAATAAGATAATATAGCATTAATAATATCCAATAATCTATAACAAAGAGTATTAAAAAGGGCTACATCTTCATCCTCGAAAAATGGATTTAGTTCATAAGAGAAAATAAAACAACTCCCTAAGACAGGATGATAATAACGAAGAACATCTTTTCTCTTTCTTCTTTCTTACTTGCAATCCCTTCTTCTTCTCTATGAGAAATCTCCCAAAGAAACAGCTCTAAACCTCAGAAAAAAAACTCCAAAAAATAGAATTGGGAAGAACCCTTCAAAAACCCTAAGTTTTTCCTCAAAAAGCCCTTAGATATGTACTGTGAAAAAAATCCACAAATCTTGGTCTGCCACTAGCACCGGCTTGCTGTTAGCCATGGTGGTTTTATTCTAACGCCGATGATGCCAGATGGGGGCCAACGATGCTAGCTGGCTACCTTGGTCCGTGTTGCTTTTTCTCTCCATCTTTGTAGCTATTTTCTTTTCCAAACTTGAGCTTCTTCTTTTCCATTCTTTTTCTCTTTTATCTCCATTTTCAAGGAACCTATAAAATTCAGCAAATGAGTATTAAATTCATCTGAAAGAGACAAGGATTTGCAAATAAATAAGCTTAAACATATATAATATAAGTGTATGAAATTCACTCATCAAAATCCATATGTAAATGGCATGGTTAAGTTGGTATTCCCTCATTTAATTTGTGTTTTAGGTATGATTAGGGTTCCATGAATAATAGTTTTTGGGGGAAATTGGAGAAATTGACATGAATTGTTGTGTAAATCATGAGGAAAATGGTTAATGGGTTAATTAACATAACTTTGGGAATGGTTTGGCTAGGGGAAAGGATGATTTATGCTTGTTAGGGTTTTGCCTATTCGGTGAACAGTAATTTTTTCCAAATTGTATGGATTATGTGAAATAATCATGGGAGCAATGCATAATCCATGGATTATTATGTTTTTGACTTGTTAGAAAGTGAGAAATCAGATTTTTGGTTATGACCTAATTGAGGCTAAATGGGGACTTTTGAGTATAAGTGTTTAAGCGACAAATTATTGGCATTAAGGATTCAATTGACATGTGATTGAGTTTAATTACTAGATAATTGAATTGTATAGTTATTATATGTGCTGGATATAAAATTCCTTGCATTAACTTATTGAAGCATTGTGAAACCCATGATGCCTATCATATGTTTGATGAAATGTTTGAATGAGGAAAAGCTGTAAATGACTGAGTCCATACTAGTCCTCATGTGCCCATTGAAATGTGTACCTAAATGATATAAATGTAAATGTTGGTACAAATTCTACTGGGTTTTGAATAAAGAAAGTCTTCAAATGATGGTTTGGTGAAAACCCCCAAATTGTGGCCCAATGGAAATGGGTGCTATTTCTTAAGTAAGATGATATGTAATCTAAGTATAATTTGAATAGTGAATCACATGATATGTACAGGGCTAGTGGAGTAGGGATTAGAAGTAATGGAATTATGGAACTTAATAAGTTGTAAAGGGATTTGTCAGTAAGATAAGTAGGTATTTGTCTTACTATATGTATTGATGGGGATTATGGTTATCTCATTTGTTTGAATCCGAGCATGTATGATTGGATTAGGATAGTGGATATCCCATTTGTTGTGAATAAGTATGTTTGGACCATGAAATATATTCTTTGTTATTGGTATGTCTACATGTGTAAAATTATTATATGATGTTAATGTATGGATTGATAACTGGCTAGGATAAAGGTTATCCCATTTTGATTATATATATATGTGTGTGTGTGCGTGTGTGTCAATTGATGATCCAAGGGATAAGGGTCATCCCCTAATTAGTTATTCTATTTTATATGAGGAAATGTGTGATCGGACATGCCTGAGGGGCATAGAGTATTGGATTGGAATAATGAGGACTTGGTCCTTATAGCATGATTGGCTTATTATGTCTTTAATTTTGGTTGGATTGAATTATGTAATTTTTGGATTGATTATTGTTTACTAACATGCCTACTTACTGAGTATTCCGGACTCATGCTTTCTCATTCTTATTTTTTTTAGTTGATAGGTCAGGTAAAGAATCCCAATTGTGTTGTGGGGCTTATGAGCAAGATTTGAAGATTATCCTTTTAGTGGTATGGTGGTATGATGGATTGGGATGGTAATCCCATTGTGTATTTGTATAATTGGATTTAAGATTATAATTGATGTATAAAAGAAATGTATTGGCTTGTCATAGAAGTTTATGTATGATGTTATAAATATAAATAGATCCATATGATCCTAGTAAGGTGAATTGCCATCATGATCGATTTCAGTCTTGGGCAAAGAACTATGGGTATGGGTTTGCGTTATGGTTTGTATTAGAAATTTATAATTGTTGATATTTTGTTATATATGATTAATGTTTTTCAGTTTTAGATCCATTTAATTCAGGGCAAACTTTGCTAGATTTTTAGCAGAATTTTTCCTTAAACATAAGGAAATTATAAGAGGATGGTAAAACATATAGGTCCCTAAGTGGGGCATTATAGAAAGCAAGTAAAAGGATTTTTCAAAAAACAAAAAGAAGTATACATAACTAAGCCACTTCAACTGCTACATATGGATCTTGTTGGACCAACAAGAACTAGGAGTCATTGAGGGAAATATTATGCATATGTCATTGTAGATAACTTTTCAAGATTTACCTGGATATTGTTTCTCAAATCAAAAGATAAGGCTTTTTTATTCTTTGAAATCTTTACCAGACATTTGTGAAATGAACAAAGTACTCATATAATTGCCATAAAAAGTGATCATGGTAGAAAATTTGAGAATCAAAGTTTACTTCTTTCTATGAAAGCAATGGTATACTTCACACATTACACATTCTCTGCACCAAGAACACCCTAACAAAATGTAGTAGCTAAAAGAAAAACATACACCCTTATAAGAGATGGCAAGTAGAATATTGAGCAAATACAATCCACCTTAATATTTTTTGGCTAAAGCAATGAACAGTGCATGCTACGTGATAAATAGAATCTATGCTAGGCCAATACCCAACGAAACTCCAATTGAACTCTATTATGGTAGAAAGTAAAACATCTCACATTTGCATTCTTTTGATTATAAATGTTTCATTCTTAACAATGGAAAGGAAAGCCATAGTAAATTTGATAGCAAATCTGATGTAATTATTTTTCTTGAATATTCAATTGTTAGTAAGGCATTTAGAGTCTACAACCTAAGAAATAGGATTGTTAAGGAGTCTATTCACATAAAATTTGATGAAAGTATTAACCCTTCAAGGAGATTTAGTGATTTTGATGATGAGATAGGTCAACTCACAACGTTTGTTGAGAAGATAAAGAAAAAGAAATTTCATAATCAGAGACAGAGCTAGATGAAGCAGAAAAGCAATTTGAACCATCCACTAATGAGGTAAATGATGAAGGTTACAATTCTCTTCCTAGAGATTGGAGGCTCATGCATGCTCATCTCGAGAAATAAATAATTGGTGATATATGCAATAGAGTTAGAACTAGATCTTCATAACACCAAGTATGTGGTAATCTTGCCTTCATTTCTCAACTAGAGCCAACATGCATAAAACAACCCTTAGAAGATGAAAATTGGATTATAGTTGTGCAAGAAGAGTTGGACCAATTCAACAGAAATAATGTATGGACACTTGTTCCAAGACTAGACCATCAATCTATCATAAGAACTAAATGTGACTTTATGAACAAATTAGATGATTCTAGAATAGTTGTAAGAAATAAGGCAAGATTAGTAGAAAAAGGGCATTATCAAGAAGGAATTGACTTTGAAGAATCATATGCCATTGTCGCTAAGATAAAAACTATTAGAATGTTGCTAGCTTTTGCTTCTTTTATGGATTTTAAACTATATTCGATAGACGTCTAAAGTGCATTCTTAAATGGATTCATAAATGAAGAGGTGTACATAGAACGATCCCCTGGGTTTGAAGATCTTAACGATCTAAACCATATCTTCAAACTAATGAAAGCCCTCTATGGTCTTAAGTAGGCTCCTACAACATGATATGAGAGGCCAAGGAGAATCTCATGCAAAATTGCCCCTAAATTCTCAAATTCCAAACCTATACTATAACCAACACCATACACAATATCACAAACCAACACATTGCCTAGAATCGCAAGTCGCACTATGATGACAATAGACATTGTACATCCCATTACTTTGAAATGCTGCAGTAATTAATTCATTCATGATTTAATATAAATAATTTAATCTACATGAAGTCTAGATTTTTTCAAAATTTACAACTCATATACATTATATCAAATTTAAAATTTTGGGGTTTTAACGCCAGAACCCATCAAACCTGCACAGTCATAGTCTATCCCTGTCATGAGCCTCAACCTCATGTTAGTGTAATGCCCTCCCCCTGGGCCTATGCGTTTTACCATTACCTTGTATTTTTTCCCATTTCAAAGGGAGAATTCTACCAAAAATCTGACAAAGTTTACTCTAAAATATAAGCATTTATACTTGACATACATATATTGAGTCATATAAAATTTATATTTCAAGAATTATAAGACAACATTTCAATCTACAACACTCACACCAATACCCAGGGCTCTACCCAAGATTAGAACCATATCATGAATGTAATACATCCCAAGGAAATCATATCCTTATGTCACAATATTCTAATTAATTTAAATGACATGCCAATGCCTTTCATTTACATAATTTGAAATCACAAATATTATAGTATACAATACATTGGGAATTTTTAATTATACAACCACAATGGGATTAGAACCCCAATTTATCATACAACAAGAAAGTATTTTCGAATCCTGTTCATCAAATCCAACCACAGATAGAATTCTTTACCTTCCTATTAGCAAAAAAATTAAACAAGAAGGCATGAGCTCTGGGTAAACTCAGTAAGTAGTCATGTTAGTCAATAATAATTAATCTAAAAATAAAATAATTCACACCAACCCATGGATATAAATATGAAAATCATTTTGTCATGGTATTCAAGAACCATAACCATGATTACAACAATGCACTCACAACTCATCCTGCAATGTACAACACATAACCTACATAAATTCAAACTAACGCAATCAACCCATGAGGCTCAAGCTCTCATTGGGTAATACAATACTCTACGTCCTTTAAGCATATACAATCATAACCATTATCGTGCCATCTAGGCATCTCACATCACCTCTGGGACACTTTGAGCCTAACATATCATAATTGTACCATGCAGGTACCATAAATCAAATCATAACTATGCAATTTAGGCATCACACCCACCATAACTAAACCATACACGCATTTGTAAGGCCCTGGAAAATTTTACAAATGTAAATTTTTGTTATTGTAAAGTTTTGCTAATTTTGCCGGGTCGATAG
>JAYJMB010025083.1:0-14314 GCA_036873735.1 Pouteria campechiana
TTCCGTTCGCATTTTGTTTCTTCCTCATTATTTACTATGCCTGATCTGACTTCTTGAGCGCGCTCTCCGCGACGTTCGAACAGAAGATAATAAAACCTAAGATATAAAGAGTGTGTCCTTGAAAACATGGGGTAGGGAAGGTCTCTTGATCCACTATAAAAAATCATGTTATTTGTGTATTTTTTATGTGTTATTATTTTATTTCCTTGCATTATATTATTTTATTATTTATCTCCTCACTAGTTGCACAAAAGCATGAAAAAAGAAAAGTTGATTTAATAGGGGTTAAGTAAAAAAATTTTATAAACCTAATTCACCATTCTCTTCTTAGGTTAAGCCAAGCATACTAAGGGACCCAACAGAGAGAGGAGGAAGAAGGGGGCTCGGTCGGTCGCATGAGTTTAGGGTAGTAGGGCACTAAAGAGAGAGGGAAGAAGGGGGGAGGGGGGCACCGAGGAATAGAGAAGCGAGGAAGAGGGGTGGGGGCGCAGTCGATGGGTTAGGGCAGCAAGGATGTTGTGCACCAATATTATATATATATTCCAAAATTTATATTAAAATTGGGTTCAGTTTTTGTGGGTTTAAGTTAACCTCAACTCGAGATCAAATTAATTTTAAATCGGTCTAGGTTGAACCTAGGTTCTTCAGGCTTGGGTTGGGAAAAGTTGAGTTTGAGCACTATTGAAATCCAGGTTCAGCGGATTGAGTTTGGGATAAACTCGGCCCAAGTTGCACCCCTTGCAGATGATGAGGGAAAGCAAATGAGGAAGGCAGGACTCAAAATATATCTCCAGGCAAGTTATGAATGCAAAACTCTTCCTCAATGCTAATGGAAATGTGAATGATAGATTTGTCGGCAACCATTGTTGAAACTTGAGAAAATGGAAAAATGCTCACAAAGAAGAAGAAATCTTGGGAAAGAAGTTTTTGAAAAGTAAGAAAATGGTGTAATACCCTTATAAAAGAATCCCACACAAAAATCACATCTAATCTTGAAAAAGGCGAGATACTATAGTAAGAAACTAGCATCCGTTTCTTCATATTGCATTAAAACTTTGTACACATGAGGGAATGTCGCCACGAGAATGTACAAAGATATAGTGTCAATTATAAAAGCTAACAACAAATATTTTTGTTTTTGAAATTCAAAAAGGCGATTTAACATATGCCTACTTAGAGTTGCCTCTGAGAATGAAAAAGGCAGAATAAAGATGGATGTATCACTTTCTAAGTAGAAACATTAGATTGTTAGGGAAGCTAGAATCATACCGTAAGCATTGGATACAACTCATAAGCATCCAATAATCGAGCATGTTTAGTAATATGAAGTGATAACTAGACGAAAACATTAGTTAATCAAATGTTTCGCGTCATGTAAGCAAAAGTGTACAAAAGCATTGTCTAAATAAGTAATGGAAAAGATGCATTGTAAACAACGGAAGCAGAAACATGTAAAAGTATTCTACAGGAACATGTTACTTCAGAAATAGAAAAATAATTCACAAATTTCATTATAAATAGGGAATATATTAAAATAATGAAGGAACAGCTAAAAGCCCTTATCAATAGTGATAAAGGCGATAATGTGAGGAAAAAATATAAAAAATATACCACTTATTTACTTAGGACTTCTATGATTGCCATAAGCTTGGTAATTTAATGTCGAGCATCCGCCAACTATTTTTTCAAATCCTTCACTCAATCTAGGGTCCCCACATGCCCAATGGCATGGTTCATTATGCAATCAACCACCCAAAGTGATGCACAAGTGAACTAGAGCTAGGCATTGAGGAATTCGACCTCTAGGAGTAGTCTGTCAAACTCTTCATTAGAGGCCAAGTGATTACTTGGATTAGAGCTCTGTTTCTAGAATAATCTTTGGTTGTTTGCAAATGGTAATAGATAACAACTTATATAGGCCATATGGGAGAAATTTTTAGGCATCGAAGAAACTTTGCGAGTGACAAAATTAATATGACCTAAAAATAGGCTATGTTAAAACTAGTGTATGGGTTTGCATTAATGTTGTTGTGCATGAACTTATATTCTACAAGCATAAGAAATTGAATCTAATAAAAGAAGGTATAAAAGACTAAGCAAAATAGGGAGATGAGTTCCACTATATCTCCTCGAGGAGGACTAGTATTAGAAAACCATAACAAGAAATAAGTACTACAATTGGCAAATTAGCCACATCAGACTACAAATCTGCTAAAAGACTTTTTCCAACATCAACATAACTCCATGTGGTTCTACGCAGTTCTGCCTAAAACTGGGACCACTCCATGACTCCCAATAAGATTAAAGGATGCATAGTTTTCAAGAATACCTCTTTAGTGAGGAAACCTCACCGTCCCGGTGTACGAAACCAATACCCAAGCTTAACTATAAAAATATAGGTATGCACTCTCTATAAACATAGCTCTTAATTAGTTATATCTCTCTTTAAAGGTCTTGTATTTGACTTGAGCATTATAGTATTCATACCAAGAACACTTTCAATGCCCTCTAACATTTTCTCTATCTTATACGATCTTTAGCTAAGATCTTTTAAGAGCAGTTTGTGTGTGAACCAAACATCTTGCAAGGTTGGTTTGCATCATTGGGAAGAGAGTTTATTAGCAATACTATTTCTTTTTTCAGGTTAATGTGACATTTTAACTATCATGATAACAATAATTTTTTTATTACTTATATTTTTAATTATTTTTCTTTATCTTTACTGATATTATCTCACATTACACCTTTCTAGATAAAATACTTTATCCAAAAAACCTAGTAGTAAACAGTTCTAGGTTGTGACTCATCGCTTCCTGTGGTGCTAAAATCTAGGTGCCACTCTTTCCTTTTGAGCTATAGTTTTCGAATTAGGTTCAAGTTGTCATCTATTGTAGTTTGTTGGGTTAGTTTTTGAATTAGGTTCAAGTCATCATCTATTGTGTTTTGTTGGGGTATGTAACTCATTTGTAGTGACAATTCATATCAATTTCAGTGTTAAAGAAATGTTATATTATACATAGAAAGTAAATAGTTGTTTGAAATTGCTTGAAAGAGTGTTGAAATTATTTAAAATATTTAGTTACTTATCTATATAGGATAAATAATATAAAATAGATATATAATGACTTTTTTAATGCTATTGCCCAACACATTAACAAGGCTCTTTGCTTGCATCTTTAATGAATTGTGAAATCCACTAGAATTTTTTTAATAGGTTGATATATAACTTCATCATGAGTTTCCATTATTTTGTCACAAAAAAGTATTTAATGAATATTATTTTTAAGATTATAATTAAATTTTAGAGATAAATATTATGTTTAACTTGAATTCAATAACAACATCATGATAAGCCCATAATGAATGAGTAGACTAAAATTTATTACTTGAATGATGAACATGTGCAACTTTGATTAAACTTGAAATTATAAAATTTTTACTCAGGGAGTATTTAGGTAGATGGAAATGAATTCTTTTCTTAATTTTTGAAGTAAATAATACTGGTGAGATAAGGGAAACCTTTTAGTAGTAGAGACATATAGTATGAAAAGTAAATTCATTAACAAAAATATATATTATGTTAATAGGACAAACACACTGTGCAAGATGAATTTAAAGCACATGTTGAGAGGAAATTTCATAACCAATGGATTGGGTCATGCTTGTTTAATAGATCCATGAGCAATTCTTACACCTGCTTGTCCATTCTTGGGGCATTATGTCATAATTTTTAAGCCTAGTATTTTTTTAATTTCACACATGTAGTTTATATGTTGAATGGTTGTATTGGATTGAAAATAAGAGATAGATATAGTTCTAGGAGAGTGTCATATACCCAAAATGATCATAGATTAGGGCTAATATTTTTCTTATATAATCTAAATCATTAGGTAAAAAGATAATCATAAATAATTATTAGATAAAAATGATATATAAAATTTTTTTATTGGCCATTGATTTGAAAGTGACTAAATTTTTAAATTTACTTATTTATAATTTAATTTAATATCTAAAATAGGCTTATTTTCCATTTTCATGGAACTTTGCTTGAAGTTTTTTGATGCAAGAATCTTGTCAAAACTACTAGATTTTAATAAACATTCTATGTTACATGGTTAAGGATTTATAAAAACCATTGCAATCATTTTTTATCCTCCAACCTATTTGGGAAATTCTTTTATCGAATCAGCTATGTGAGACTTCGAATTTTTTTATTTCCCTCAATTTTCAATATAAGAAAATTGATCTTAGGTTACATCAATATTATATTTCTTTCAAATAATATAAGGCTTTCTTTAATAAAGACATCAATCACTCTTTTTAAGTAACTAACATGTTCTTTATGTTTTTTAACTAATATGAGAACATCATCAATATAGATTATTGCAAATTCCTTTGAATCTTTAAATGCTTGGTCCATCCTTCACTGGAAGATTTCTAATGCATTTTTAACCTAAATGGCATAGTTAACAACTCATACAAACCCATTAGACGAGTAAAAGCGATTAGTTGTATGCTATCTAGATGCTCATCTGAAGTTGCCAGTATCCTTACTTTAAGTCGAATTTAGAATATAATCTTGGATTTTTCTTCTTAGTCCAGTTTTTTAAAATTTCTTAACTAGGTAAGTTGTATCCATCATCTTTAATGACATTGTTAAGATTTCTATAGTCTATAACCATCTGTGCCTTTTCTTCGACTTTCTTGGCATAGTTTAGAACCATAAAGGTTGCACTTTAATGCTTACTATTGCTTGAATGAATTAATTTAAATTCTCCAATATAGGTATTTGCTTTCCAAATTCTTCAATCATTTCCATAATATATTTTATTCCATGGCTCCTAATGATAGTCTCAATTTTTCAATTCGAAGGATGATTTTGTATTTTTCTGAAAATGCCTAAGGATTTTTCTTATAATTTTCTTAAAGCATTTCTTTGATGTTTTCGATTGCTTTTGCCTTTTCTTGGGATAAATGGTTTATTTCAACCTTCCCTTTATCCTTTTTTTTCTCTAAGCAATGCAAAATTAGCTTTAGTTATAGTAGGAGACTTATCTTCTTCATCTATCTTTATTTTAAAGATAAAATTGGGTATTTCAATAGGTATTCAGTGTCTTCCCATTGAAATATGTTCAATTCTTAGATAAATGACATATTCTCTAATTGATATTTTAAGAACTCATTTTGCAAGATGATTTCTTCTAATAAATTATCCACATACAGTAGGAGGTCAATTGTAAATAATTATTGTATATTCTCATCTTAACATTCTTAGCTGTTAGGCTCACATTATCCTTTGATCTAGGTATTGGTGGAATTTCTTTTCACTTTTCTTAAGGGAGAATTTTCTTTTTTCCATAGCAAAATCTTGCTATATTGTTCACCAAAGATAGTCTTTCAATTCTTGTTATGTTAACCTTAATTTCTATAGTTATTGCAAAGTCTACTAGAACCTATAAACTTTCAATATTTGGGATTTTCTTTAAGGTCAGCATACTAAGCTTTTGCTCATGCTCACAGGTTGACATTGCTTAAGTTAGTGGATAGCCTGCTAGAAGATTCTAGTTACTTTTCTTCTTTTTTTATGAGATTTTTTTTTTCTTTTCAACCCTTCTTCTAAAATTATTTACAGATGGTCTACTATTTTCTATTAGTAAATTATTTCTAGTTTGTCTAATATGTGATGATTCATGGCTTAGTCATGAAACCTTTAACGCCTAGGTCATGATGATTACTTTGGATAAACCACTATAGGAGTCATGCCTTTGACTAATTCCCTTGATTCAAATAGCTCTTTATAACATTGTTTTTTTTATACAATTGGTCAAAATGTATTATAAAATCAAACAAATGTTCTACACCAAATTTTGATTACCTTTCTTGAACCTGGATAACCATGTTTTTTATCTAATTATTTACGTAGACTATTAAACTCAATGTTTTAGAAATATTTGAATATCTAAGACCGACACTTAATTTTGGTTATATCTTAAACCATATTAGTCATTTACATAAGTTGGCTCTCACTCATCTAAATAATGATTTATCAAATTAACTTGTAGAGCTTAAATCTATTATTGTTGTCAATATTGGCAAATCTAGTTCTCTCCAAACCAAAAGAGGAATTCCTGGACGTATAATTCCATATTGAACAAAACATTGCTTTCTTTTAAGGGCTTTACTTATCTACCTCAACTATTGTATGTCTCAAATATTTTGACAGTTTTCTTGCATGAAACCTAGCTTTGTTGATAAATGTATCATTAGTATTTTCCATTCGTAATAGTCTCAAGAGGATGAAGCTAGAACTGCTTATGATCCATTTACTTTATAAATCATCTTATTTTGTTCCCCAGACAGTTTTACTAAGTCCAATTCCAACACAACATTCATCATGAATATCCCAATGTCTTGAAAATTTTGAATTATGGATAAATTATGCTCTTCATTTTTTGCTAGTCCCGTTCTAGTGGTAGCTCAAAAGGGAGGGTGAAATGAGCCTTCAAAAATTTCTGATCAAATTAAAACAAGTGCTATAAATAAATCAATCAGATCATGTAGCACATGAACAAGTCTATTTTTATAGTGGTTTAGTCTAACCTGGTACCTGCTTCACTCTCTGAGTCAACCTTACTTATTGCACTTAGGTTCCATTAACAATTGTTGGTTTTCTCGAGCTCACCAACAAACTCTTACGATAATTGGTTTCCAAGTTTACCAATTAACTTGTTGGTTTCTAGGTTCACCAATAAACTTATTGGTTTCCAAGCTCACCAATGGACTCGTTGGTTTCTAAGCTCACTAACGAACTTGTTGGTTTCCTAGCTCACCAAGGAACTTATACACCGTTAGTTTCTAAGTTGACTAATAAACTTATGTAGTCAGTAAGTCTCACTACTTGTTAAGCCAAAGAAATAAAAGAAAATTTATATGGTAATATACCTCTTAGCTAGGCTGATTTGTACAACAAATAAATGTAGAATCACTAAAAGGATAAAACAGTTAAGCTCTTAAAATCAAACTCAAGAGGTTTGTTGATGATAGAATTTTAAACACTTATCTACATTCAGCAAATTAGAGTTTATGTCTTACAAGAAAACATGAAAGGATGTAAATACTTAGTAAGTGCTATTTTCTTATTTGATTTTCTTGAATTGCTCTACTTTGCTAACTTTAAACGGTTTCTTACTTCTCCTTTTATACTTGATTTTATAATCTGCCTATTGGAGAAAATGATGGTCATTAAATGCAAACAAATCGTCAATATTTTCTGACTATTGATACGTTCTTCCCCTTTCTTAATGTCCAAATGCTTGTGGCAATGTTTGGAGTTTTACTTTCAAATTGAGTGAAATGTTTCATCAATAATAGGCTTCATTTGGTTGTGTCTGGAAATGAGTTCCTATGTCCAGAGTTAAGATTTCAGACTAACTTGAGTTGCTCAGCTTACAACAATATTTTTTAAGCTATGTCCAAAAATGAATCACTGAGTCTGGAGTTAAATTTTGGATTGAGCTAGAGCAGATTGCTCTTAACCCCATGACTTATCTCTGGCTTAGTTCTGAGATGAGTTAGTAAAGTTCAAAGTTAAAATTTTGGTATATTCGATTCTAGAAATGATAATGTCTGTAGCTTGGTTCTGTGTTCAGATTTATTTTTCGCAGAGTTTGAGTCACTGCTTAAGTTCAAAAGTGATCACATAGGGTCTGGGAATAAGCTGCTATGTCTAGAATGGTAGAAAGTCTGTCCAAAGCATTGTCTTAAGCACTTCTTCAGTTAAACTAGTGTGTTAGTCTGACTGGCTTTGGCAGCATTCTAAAATGTATTTGAAGTATCTTTTGAGTTTAATTGATGCTAGATATATCCTTCAATTGAGAATTTGGGGTTGAATACTTAGTTATTGCTTCTTGAAATATTTTTGAGAATGTTCTATACTTCAATCATATGTCTTTAATTGATGCTCTTCATACTTGCTTATTTCCTTTAAATATGTTGGCTTTGTTCTTCTTGATCTCAATTGTATTTTAAAAATCTATTTCAAAGTTTCAGTGTCATTCTTTCTCTTTTAAGCATTTACGTTTTCTTCCTTTATGAATATAATGTTATGGATCTTTGTCTCTGATATAATCTATGTTTGTATTGTCTACTTGACTAGAGTTATTTTCTTGAAAAATGTTTTATTCATATCATTGCAATACTAGGGAATATAACTTTTAGTATATTAACAATATACTCATATGCTTCTACTTGCCATCAAAACTTGGTTGGTTAAATATATTCATCATCAAAATCACGCAACGTAAAGAAGGTTTGGATCAACTAGGTCAACATTTTCTTATTCTAAATTAGATTTTTCAAATTTAGAATATTTTGATTTTACTCCAAAGAGATCTTCATCATTTATATCAATCTCTTCTCCCTAAATAGGTTCAAAATAAACCTTTCCTTAGGTACATAATAAGGATTTTAATTATGGTTGCCTTGTTTTTCATTTTGGGCTTGTTTTTGGATTATGACCTGATTTTTTAAATAACCAACAGCACTTGCATTGAGACAGTGACTTTCCTTTAGGGCATTTAGGTTCTCTTCTATATTTTTCTTTGAAAATCTGTTTCCTTTCATTTATTGTTCTAAGTGATCTTAAATATCATTTTTTGGATATTTCTTTCCCTCTTTCTAAACAATTGGAGTTCGATAGTATCCTTTACATTGTCTCTTAATTTTTCTAATTTGTTGATGTGACCCTCTGTGCATTATTTTTATTTTTCTAATGGTTTAACATAGTCATGTCTTCCTATAACTAGCTCAAATTTGTTACACCAATCTTAAAACATAACTAGCATTCTATTATATTTTTAGATAGCTTTTTTCTATATAATATAGCCCAATAAAGTTTCTTATTGCCTTGGAACTTGCTTTTTGGTTACATCAAGGTTGATCATCATACACTATTCTAGAGACTTTTGGACAATTGTTCCTTGACTTATAGGGTAACTTGTCCTTAAATATTTTTAAGTCAAATTTATAGTCTTCAAAGCTTAACTAGTAATATCTTTCTTTGAATTTACGAAAATATTCACCAAATTTGCACATATCATAGATCTGAAGTCTTATTAGAGCTGCTTTAGCCTATCATCTTTGGTATCTATCATTAGTTGTGATTATTAAATCGATAAATTTTCTTTTTAGAATTGTTATAAAAATAGAAATTACCTCTTTCAATCTCATAGAATTATTGAAGAAAAGGAGAAAGAAATAGAAAAAGTATTTTAAAAAAATAAAAATTAAAGAACATATTTAATAATTGGAATTACTTCTTTCAATCTCATAGAATTGCTGAAGAAGAGGAGAAAGAAATAGCAAAAATATATAAAAAAAAAGAAGAAGAAATTGAAGAACGTATTTGACAAGCTAAGAAAAGAAGACAAGCCCAACAAAGAAGAAATGAAAAGGCTGCCTCTACTTATTAATACTATAGTACCTTAGATAGTGATTTATTCTCTTTTAATTTTTCTTTTTCGATATGCCTCTACATTAGTGTCAAAGCCTTATTTGTTAAATATGGCATGACTTGATAAAGATGATTGACTAGGAGATTCAAATAGAATTTAAGTTATTAGAAGCCTGTTTAAAAGGTCTAGTGTTACTATAATAAGAAAAGTTCTCAAATTCCTCAAAAGGTTTCTAATGTATAAAGGTTTCTTTAGTATGGTAGATTATCTCGATCCTTTTGAATTTATCTAAAGGGTTAGAAATGTTGAATAAGAAATTGAACAAATCCTTGACTGAGAAAAATAAACAAAAGAAGACATCGAAAAGGTCTAATAAAAACTAAATAACAAACTAAATAAAATTGAGGAGACTCTTAGGCAAAAAGTCAAAAGTAGAGCGAAATTCCCTAAGTCTATTGAGGATAGAATAAGGCTATTAGAAGGAACCTTTGGAACCTCTATTGATCAAGTGTATAAAAAGTTGGCTTCAAAATGAGTATTGAACCATCATAAAGGTGGCCTATAAATACTTAATGTTTGAGAAGCTTAACTCAAGGTAAAGAATACGATAGTTATAAGCTAAATTGTCCTTGGAGAACTCAATCAAGGTTTACACCTAAAGATGAAAAATTAAAATCAGTATCTTTACAAAGAGCATATTTAAGCATTAATTGCCGAATAGATATAGAAATATTATCGAAGTCTAGGCAAATCAAACCAAGATTTCCTTGCTGAAAAGAATTATACTATAAAAAAAGTGAGAATTTATCTAGCAGTAAGTCTATTAGGTATTACCCAAAGATTTTTGGATTAATTAAAGAGAATGCTTAGAGATCGAAAGAATTAATTTCCATTTTCATACAAATCTTAAAAAGGGGATTCACAGGTTTAACAATTATAGATAATGATGGAGACCAAAGACAATAGACTATGGTAGCCTTGGCAAAACTCTAGATCTATGATGATCAACCTTGATGTGATTGATAAGCTAAGAGTGAGAGTCGAGGCTGCATTAGGCTGTATTGTATGGAAAGAAAGCTATCCATAGATATAGTTAGAATATCAGTTTGTTTGAAGATTAGTATGGCAAATTTGAGCTACTTGTAGCAAGATATGACTATCTTAAACAATTTAAAAAATTAAAACAATGCACATGAGGGTTACGTCAACAAATTAGAAAAATTAAGAGCTGATGAAAGATATTTTTGAAATCTAGTTGTATAGAAAGAGAAAATGAAATATCCAGAGAAAAGGTATTTAAGATCCCTTAAAACAATAGATGAAAGGAGGTGGGCTTTCAAAGAAAAACATAAAAAAGAGCTTAAATGCCGTAAAGGAAAATCATTGTCCCAATGTAAGTTTTGTTTTTTATGCAGGGAAACCAAGTCATACACCAAGAATTTCCCAACAAAGGATGAACTAAGCATTTAAAGATTTAAAGGAATTTATAGTAGTCTATATTGATGATATTCTTGTATTTAATAAAATACAGACAAAATATATTAGTTACTTAAAAATAGTGACCGATGTCTTTATTCAAAAAGACATGATATTATCTAAAAAAAGATAATATCCATACAGCTAGTAAAGATTTAGGAAAATATATTGTCTATAATTCAATGAAAGTGAATCTAGTAAAAGTGGTAAAGCGACCAGCAAAAGAGCTTTTTAAAATGGTCTCCTAGTAAATGGTAAATGATTATTTTAGTCTTAACAAAAGTGGACACTATCAAGCTTTTTTGGAGGAATTGGGATATCACGCTGGCTTGCTTAAGAAAGAGAATCCCTACTAATAAATTTAGCAGCTAGTCTAGAGGATATGAGTTCTAAGTAGAAGCTGGTCATAATTGGTTGAATTCGAGTATTTGGGCTATTAAAATTTCTAGAAAATAATTTCTATTATAGTACTATTTTTCTTTTTGCTGGATGTTAACTTTGATTATCTTTTCTATATAATTTAAATTAGATTAAGAAAATATTAAACAAATTAGATTGTTGTATATCCTTGCCAGGATCTTCTTTTCAGTGGCAAGATAGGAAATACGTTGGAACTGGAATAGAAAAGTTGAGAAGCGATCACATGGAACAAACGATCTTTAATAAAAAAATTTAAAAATAAAAATATGGGTAGTTAAATTATCAAGTCGGTCAAGAAAGGCATACAAAGGCAATGCATCAAAACGACGCCTATCTCAACATTGAATGTGCGGACAAAGGTCCAGCGACCTTCCTATTGAACGGTAAACGGTAAGAACGGGGCGTGCGAGTCGTGTAACCGACGACGTTGGGGCAACTCGAAGATCAATAAATCGTGTTCGTAGTCTGCGTCGCATGGGGTGCTCAACTCGACAGCTTGACCACAGCAATTCCCTCCGTACACTGCGCAGTCTTAACGAAAGCTAGGTGCAAAGACACTTGGCTCCATCTAATTAGTTAACCGCCCACGTGGCAGATACCCTGGGATGCTGCTCCCCGTCTACCTCCGCGTATGTTTGGTGCGTTGAGATCCGTTCGTTTTTAAAAACTATTAAAAAGCATTCGTTATTTATTCAGTAATAAGATTCAAGAGTAATAAAACAATAAAGTACTCGGTTCCACTTAAATATCATCGTGCAGTTCATTTCTATTTCATTAAATTTTTATTTTTATTTTATTTAATTATGAAATTAATACTATATATATAATATGATGCAATGTGCATTAGGGAGAACTATGAACGAAGCCAAATATGGAAGAAAAAAAAACTAGCCAGCGGGACTTCTTTAGGATCGTTTTGGATAATATCTATCAGAAAGAAGGTATAAGGATGTGACGAGGGATGAAAAATAAGAGGAAATTATTGAAAAGATAAGTAATAATAAGAAAAAATAAAACTGCGAGGTTTTTAAAAATAATTAGAATGTCTTAAAAATATACACATATATATTCTCTCTTCCTGTTACTCTCTTAGCTAAATAAGCCTTTTTTTTACCGTTATTATATGTCACGTTTACTTAAAGTTTCCATTCCAACAATAAACAACAAAGCGCCTGCTTGATTGGATAGAAATAAATTAGAAAAAATAAAAATAAAAATAGCACTATCAGTGTAAAGAATGATATTAGTAGGATCCACCAGGAATCGGTTTTATAATTATATAAACAGCACGGTTTTGCTCAAAAATGTCTGCATGCTACATCGTTGGAGCATTGGTGTGCTGAAATTCATGGCAGCATGGTGACATCATATAATAAGACGATTGATGGGGGCGGTTGCAAATTAGCATTTGAAAAAAATAAATAACTATTTGAAGATTTCATCCCATTCTAAACAGGCTTAATTTTTTAACTTAGTTAAATCCTAACATGCAGTCCATGCAAGGAGGAGAAATTCCTTTTGTTCATCTTATTATATAATTTATTTTTTCCCTATTTTTTGTATTTCCCTATTTTCTCATATTTTAGCGTTTTCAAACAAAATCTTGGTTCCAAGGAAACTATGAAAAGAAAAGGAGGAATGAAAAAGAGAAATATTAAACTAAAAATGAAAGAAGGAAATATATAAATTATTTTATTAATTTAAAATTTAATGGTGTTTGATGGCTTAAAAGTATTTCGATAAAATAAATATAATTTTATAAATATTTTAAAAAAAGTTGGTAAACTACAATCAAGACAAAGGGTGTAGATACGTCTACAAAGGCCCCATTTTAATACATACTTCGTATATATTTAAACTCTGTAAACCTCAAGGCTGATATTATTTCTTATACTACTGCTATTATTTACATCCGTTGTAAGCACTTTCCAACCAGCCCATCATTCGCCTAAGCAACCACCGGTGGTCGGTTTCAAATCCGTCCATTTGGCAACCCGAGGCAAGAGCCGCTGGCGCATAGACAGCGTGCCCGAACCAACGGTGGATTTTCCCTGCTGAGTGCCCGGCGCGTGATTTTTAGGCATGTAGGAAAAAAGAGCAAGCCGGATCCGGTCGGGCACGTTTGTAATTGTGAAAAGAGACAGAGGTATTTTCGCAAGGCAGCACGGATCAAGTGACGTACGAACTTCGGCGCTAATCACATTTCACTCCTGCGCAAAGAACGTGTGCGTGCGAGCGAGCGAGCGAGATTGTTCCTTCTTTTGACGGCGCTAAAACCTACCGTAGCTCCGCCGGAATCCGACGCAGTCCGTCCGGCAAGTCTCCCGGCGACCTTCCCGGACGTTGAATTTCATACCAAGAAGCCACGCAAGAAGGAGAAGCCACGCAAGTAGGGTTTCTTTGGCTGCCGAGAATCTCCCTTGCTGTTTAAGGCGATTCCTGCCCTAGGGTAATGTGCCCGCGGAGGACCGTAGGATACAGGCTCTGCTTGATCAACGGCCACGATTTAGTCTCCGGATGGAGGGAGGTCAGCCTCTTTTTCTCTCTGCACCCTTTCCTTCCAATCACGAAACATTCTTTTTCGTTTTTCTCGCCGTGTTTCCTTTCGGTGCTCCGTACGTTTTGCTAGGGTTTCTATCGGATGGTAAGTTCCTTTTCTTTGTGACCGGTTTGGGGGCTGGGGATGTAGTTTAGCGAGGTACTTTACTACTGCTGTTGGCGTAGAGGTGGAGAAGGGCGAGTATTTCTGGTTTTTGGAAACAGTCCTTTCGCAGAGACTACGAAGGTTTTTTTTTTTTTTGGATTTATATGAACTGTTTGCTGTAAAATTTAGTGTGTACGTGTGTGTTTTGGAGTTTCCCGGCACTGTTTCCTGTAAAATTTAAAAACAGGGGACTTTTCATGGTTATTTCCGCGGTGAATTAGCTGTTGCTTGTTGTTTGCCGTGAAATGCATTGTTTTGATTC